>CAUZXS010005169.1:5000-95516 GCA_963585895.1 Sepioteuthis lessoniana | reverse complement strand
GAAAAACATCAATCTCGTCTTGTCCAATAATAAAATCGAGAACAATATAATAAGAAACCTTTTATTTTTTTTTTTTTTTGCTATATACATTTTGCTTATTTTTTCTTTTATTCTTTTTTTCTTTTATTTTTTATTTTATTAGGTCTGATTAATAACTTGACATCCACCTCTAAGCTAAAATACGTTTTTTTTTTTTTACTGCCTTGTATTCATTTCCCAGCAAATTTTAAATATTACATTAAATACTGGAATCTACAAGATGATCAAAATATATCATATTGAGGAAATAATTTATCGAAATATTCTAGACAATCAAAATATGTGACATTAAGGAAATTAATTATTGTTCTCTATGATAAAATCATGTTACATGACTGGAAATTTTTATAATGTACATTATGATCAAAGTCTGACACTTAAAGGAAATTAATTTTTAAAACGCTAAGTATCATGTTACATGAGCGAAATAATTAAAATATACGGTATCATCAAAGGGGTCCCAGGGAAAGTCCTCTGGCGTAGTCCTGCACTGCCACCTCGAACAAAGAGAGTTCGATCTCCCGTCGCTCTATTACGTTCACTTTCCCGTGGTGTAATGGTTTTCGTCGTAGGAAATGGACACGGTGATACGAGTTCAAATCCTGGACGAGACTGATTGCATTTCACATAGCACTAATACCCTTGGGAAAAGTATGAATCCAATTATTCTCCCTCCAACTATGGGTAAATAGTAGGCTAGACTGAGTTCTTAAGCCTTGGTGAGGCAACTAGTCTAGGAGAAGGACAACTCTGAATTCAAACCTGTTAAACTCCGCTTAAAAATTGACCTTGTGTCATATCCTGCCCGACCGGAGAGGTTGGTAAATAGGATTACGTTCACTTTCAAACGGACTAATACTCTTGGGAAAAGTATAAAGCCTCTTATCTACTTCTAGGTATGTGTTAAATAACCTCGTCACAAACCGTATTCGTCGTAGTTTATTGGCATATATAGTCGAGGGCGACACGAAGGCTCCCTTTTCAACAGCTACTACACCAAGGTATAGGAGAGGGCGCTACTCCTTTCCCTGTATTGCTCCACTTTACCTTTGATCCATACCTTATAATGTTGAGTGCTATGCAAGGAGACATCAAGTACTATTTTGGGGGATTGGACCCAGGTCTCCCAGGCCATTGGCGAACACTCTAAAAATAATACCAATGTCCGGTATTAATAATTCTATTTAATATTAATAATTTGTTTGCACAAAATTATGAGGCTTCACTATTAAATCAAAAGGTTTTGCTATATAACGCTTATAATTTTATGCAAAACTAATCATTCATTGGCTCACAGTTTAATGGTTTTTAAGTATTCACATCAAACACTCATAATTCTAATATCAGTCATTCATTGGCACACAGTTTAATGGTTTCAAGTATTCACATCAAACACTCATAATTCTAATATCAGTCATTCATTGGCACACAGTTTAATGGTTTCAAGTACTACTATCTAAACTCAGTAATTCTATTCATCAAGTATTCATATGTATTATAAATAATTTGTACGCAGCCGTATGATTTTAAATAACTTATTTACAGTTCTATTTGATCCATCGGTGAGACGTAGCAGTTGAAAGGATCCTATCTATGGGTCAAATACATCTAAACTGTGTACTTATGTTAAACTGAATTACTTGAAATAGAACTGTTTATATGTATAAAAATGGATTTGGCATTGATTAACCAACGATGGATGGTATTCCATAAAACCATACCTAAAAAAATTCCCAAAGCCATTAGATAAAATGTATAGTCATATCAAGCACTTGATACATTTTGGAGACAGCTTATAAGGTTCTGGGTTCCTGTGCCGTAATAGGAAAGTGCGCGACGGCAGCCTTGAATTAAGCGAGTCCGACCTCCGGTTATGCAATCACGTTCTCTTTTAAATTAATACACTTTGTACAGGTTTGAAGCTCCTAAACTCCCAGATATGCGACAAATAGTATCATTGATGTTCTTTACTTATGACTTTGGCATTAAATAACTTACGTTGGTTGATATGCCTTTAAGTAAAGAAACCAGATCAATTAATACACTTTGTACAGGTTTGAAGCTCCTAAACTCCCAGATATGCGACAAATAGTATCATTAATGTTCTTTACTTATGACTTTGGCATTAAATAACATACGTTGGTTGATATGCCTTTAAGTAAAGAAACCAGATCAATTAATACACTTTGTACAGGTTTGAAGCTCCTAAACTTCCAGATATGCGACAAATAGTATCATTGATGTTCTTTACTTATGACTTTGGCATTAAATAACCTACGTTGGTTGATATGCCTTTAAGTAAAGAAACCATATCAATTAATACACTTTGTACAGGTTTGAAGCTCCTAAACTCCCAGATATGCGACAAATAGTATCATTGATGTTCTTTACTTATGACTTTGGCATTAAATAACATACGTTGGTTGATATGCCTTTAAGTAAAGAAACCAGATCAATTAATACACTTTGTAAAGGTTTGAAGCTCCTAAACTCCCAGATATGCGACAAATAGTATCATTGATGTTCTTTACTTATGACTTTGGCATTAGATAACATACGTTGGTTGAGATGCCTTTAAGTAAAGAAACCATATCAATTAATACACTTTGTACAGGTTTGAAGCTCCTAAACACCCAGATATGATACAAATAGTATCATTGATGTTCTTTACTTATGACTTTGGCATTAAATAACATATGTTGGTTGATATGCCTTTAAGTAAAGAAACCATATCAATACTATTGTAAAATTTACTTCATTAATTCGGATTAATGTCGTCTTGTGGTATCTCCACAAGATTTTATCTTCTTTAAGCTACAAACTTCTCCAAATGTCTTTTGTCGGGATCAGGTATGTAAATAGCATTCTTCGATGAATAGCCTTTATCAAATCTAGGGGTAAAATGATCTAATTCCTTTGTTTTTCCCTTGGAAATTCCCTAAAGGTTAATGGTTACGATTCTCAATAGCATTAGCTGGACATGAAACGCAAAGCTTCATCGAAGATTTGAACGTGGGTCACAAATTCCATTTACTTGAACGATTAGTATTTTACTAAGATCGTCTCCTTGGTATATTTTTATGCAAGATGTGTTAAGTGCATTTGTCCAGAATATCACGACATCTATAACAACATATATACACCAAAATAAGAAGATAGATACAAAACAGTAAATTAACTCAATATGGCCACTATTTTTTTTTTTAATTATTGTATCAACACGTCTTCGAAACGATCTCCATTGGATATTTTATTCTATTTTTCCTCAATAGCAGTCTTAAGCAAACCAATATTTGGATGGGAAGTTTCATTTGTTTTGTTTTCGAAAACACCCCATATGGCGTAATCAAGGGGGTCAGAGTCTGGGCTTAAATCTTGTTTAATTTCTAGCCACACAGTTTTTTTTTTGTGGATTTTCAATTCATTAGCGCGTTTTCTTATAAACGTTATGGGGTCCTTCTTAATCGCTGTAGCGGGGGAGCAGTTAAAAAGCCTCCTTTTTATGTTTTGTTCAATCCTTTAACCCCCCACTTTTCCGAAAAAAAAAGTCCTTTTGTTTTAAATTTTTTTCTTTATTTTGTATACAGTAGACAAAGAAATTTTGGCGTGGTTTTGGTGTTAAGCAAATCCTAGATTCTTTGCCATTTCTTTTCTTCTTTTTTTTTTTTTTGCTCACTCATATTGGGCAGACTTTTAATTCCAAATGCGAGCTTGAATAATAGAGCTAATCCTAAAAATTTAGATTTACCGTGTTTTTTTTTTAATGGGACTAATAAGACTAAAAAAAACGTTTTAAAAAGTATTCCGTATTTTGCTTCCGCACCCTCTGTGTGTGTACGTGTGTATGCACTGGTATCTATGTATTAGCTTCTATGGTTTACTTATTCAATAGTATATCATAAAGACTTTTTCGTATTTAAATAACAGAGTCGTCTGTTATTTTTCATTTTCTTATTCCACATAATCTATCATATTAAAAACGTACGTTTATATTTAAAATTTACTGATACTTTTCAAATGTCATCATCATCATCATCATCATCAGGTCACGCCATCAGCACGGATATCACTGACCCTCTCCCGCCACCCTTCTCTATCGTCCATCGCTTTCGGTAGGTCTTCAAGGCTACATCCCCTATCTACACAGAGCTGTTGTATGTAGGTTCCCTCTAGTCGTCCTGCCTTTTCTCAAGCTTTTTCTCCATACGTTTAGTTAGCATCCCTGTAGTGCATCCATACAGCAGTAGCGATACAACCGCTTCTTGGAAGAAACTGCTTTTCATTTTATCGGTCAGGTTTGACTTCCATTTGACCGCTAGCCCATCGATAAATTCTGTTAAAAACTAGTTAATTAGTTACGTTTTGGAATCTAATACTTGATTAATTCATAAGCGGGTGAAAAGAAATTAAATTTGGTTACAAAGTGGGTGCATTAAGTAACATTTTTAAGAAGTACTGTTATAGAGTACTGCTCAGATTTATTTGAACAAAGTCACTTGCTTTCTGGATTTAAAAATCGATGCATAATGCAATAAAACTTGATTTTATCGCAACAAATATGAGATTGCAAAGATTTAGTTATATTGTCGTGTTCTCAAAGTTAACTTTACGAAATATTTTCATATCTTAATACAAGACCAGAAGTATGTGGCACTAAGTGTGAATCGCACTCACAAAGGTCCTCTTACATAGTTTGATAAATATTACCCCAAGACAGGTGATCAATATTCTGTTATTAATAGTTTAAAATATATTTTCCTAATCTCTTCATCAATGGAACACGTGGTACGATGTTTATCGTTAAACAGGTTACAGCTGGTTAAGAGTTTTCCTTCTCCAAGACTGGTTGCCTAACCAAGACAAGAGAATTTAGTCTACCCTACTATTTACCCAGAATTGACGAGAGAGACTGATGGATTCACACCTGCGTCTGGTCTTGAAATCGGTTCCTCAACTTCAGATAACTGTCACGTTTTCAGTGACTCTAGTCATTAACTTCACGAAATTTTTTCACATTATATAAATAATTTTTGAAAAGGCATGAACTCAACTCTTCTCCAAATCTCTGTGCTATAAGTGATCAGCAACAGCAACGAGCCTTGGTGAAGGAAAAAAAAATCAAACCCCGTAATATGTCAAATGCAACCTGTAAGGGCGAATTTTGGAAAAGCCATGAATAGGGTAGCAAGAATATTGAAATCTTTAGACTAATCTAAAATGACTTTTCAGACAATTTTCTTCAAGCGGAATCTAACATTTTTTCGCGGGAATCAAATCATGCGAAGTTTCTGTTTACTTATAAAATCCATCATTTAAAATCAATCCAGAAATTTTCCGAGGTATGTTCCGCTCTGTACACGTCACAAAAGACTCATTTCTTCCTCAATCTTTCAGTTATCAAACAAAAAGAGCTTCATATTTATGTTTGTACTCCGCTCTAGAATAAAGACACTAAACAATCTGATGGTGAGGTTCTAGCAGTGCTGGAGCTTTGGGGAATGCGGAGTACCCCTTCACACTGGCCCGGAGTGGTAGCACCTGATAGGCCCTATCAATGGGTTAAATATAACTAACAGCATATTTATGAATTGTTTGAGTAAACTGAATAGCTTGAAATAGAAATGTTTTTGACAATTAAACCTTACTTATATTTAAACTGCGTGCTTATGATTAACTGAATTATTTGAAATAGAACTGTTTTTCAACATTAAAACTGTATTTACACTTAACTGAATTGTTACATATAACTGCTTGAATAGTTTGAAATAGAAATGTCTTTGACTATTAAACTGTGTATTTATGCTAAACTGAATTGTTTTAAATAAAACAGATTATTTACATAAAAAGGGATTTGGCGTTAAATAACCTACAAAGGTTGATATACCATAAAACCCAACAAACAAACAAACAAACAATACTGCTAGGTTCATCAAGAAACTGTACTTTACCTTCCAAAATGAAACCTATAGGAGGGGGTGTCCTCGTGGTGTAATGCTTAAAGCGATTGACGGCGGAATCGTAGTTAGCGAGTTCGTACTCCAGTCCCGCTATTACGTTCACTTTCGGGCAAATGCCCTTGGGAAAGGTATGAACCCCTTTATCCTCCCAGCAATGGTTTAAATAGTAACACTACTATTCTTCTAGTAGAAAAGCTTTGGCATTAAATATCCTATAAAGGTTGATATGCCATTAAAACAAAGAAACCAAACCGAAGCTTATAGTCCTCAAAAAATAAAAGAGAGAAAAGGTTGGTTTTATTGTAATGGTTTGCATAGCATATAAACCTTCGTGGGGAAAGCCATTCTCGTAAAAATGCAGCAATGGTAGTTTTTAACGTATTGATCTCGGAATAAGGGGGTTTGAACCTTTCACAAGGGTAGTAATCTAAAAGTGAACGAGATAGTATGATTGTGCGGGTATTATAATATACTATAATTTATTTTGTAATACAGACGTGAGCTTGCTGTGAATATGTAATTTTAATGCTTCATCTTAGTCTTTTTTAACATCCTGCTCATGATTTTTTTTGGACAAGGTTCACCAAGATTTATGTTTATTAATCTTTCACGTCCATAATTTTATCAGCAAGTCCATCAATCAGTGGTTTTCTCTTTTGCCATTTATCTTTGGATTATTTATTTAAATTTACTAGCCAACTCAAACATTCACCAATCATACAAGATAAATAGATAGGTTTTTCACACACACACATACACACACACACATATATATATATATATATATATATATATATATATATATATATATATATATATATATATATATAGAGAGAGAGAGAGAGAGAGAGAGAGAGAAATAAAAGCATGTTTGCTTAAATAATAAAGAAATATTTTGTCTGTGCATTTTATTAGGATCCTTTTGCGTTTCTACACGAGTAATTTGGTTTTAGGTTAGAGTTGGTAGATGAATTTACTGAAATTGTCCCACGCGCTTTCGGACATTTCATAGGCCATAATCAGGGGTTATTTGCATGTGTAAAGCCTGTTTAAAAAATATTCACACATTTACCACGTCTACTCAGTTTCCATCGTGAATGCCCATTTCGTTATAAAAGAACCATCGTAAAACAATTAATTCCAGAACTAAACTATTATACAAAATGTATCTTTATTATTTAATACAGGCAGATGATTGTCGTAATAAAACGGCATGAAACTCGTGGCCACAGATAAACATCAATGCAATTAAATATATATAAATATATATGCTTTTAAATACATGTAAAAACTAAAATTTATTTATTTATTTATTATTATTATTATTATTATTATTATTATTATTATTATTATTATTATATAATAGATATTTTGAGCACTCTCCAAATCATACCGCATTTGGTCGGCCACAAACTCACCAAGTGAGATAATGAAAATTGTATACTTCTGTAATATATACACACAAATATATATATATATATATATATATATATATATATACTGATGCATATAGACACACTTAAGAATACGCATTTGCATGTACACACACACGCACACGCGAATATATATAAGATATTGCTTGGATGATACACCCCTTCTAACCAAATTTAATCTCTATTCACTCTCAAATAAATTAATTAAATATTTAATTACAAAATATAACTAATTTAAAACAATTTCTATAAGAAAAGAATCGGGAAACTATGAATTCAAACACGCCTTTAATTCTTGATTTATTTTTGATGGATAGGATGGATTTTAATGAAAACACCGACAATTCGGTTAGTATCTAACAATCAAATTAGTTATAGATATAGATATAGATCGATTATATA
Organism: Sepioteuthis lessoniana; assembly: GCA_963585895.1. Classification (NCBI taxonomy): domain Eukaryota; kingdom Metazoa; phylum Mollusca; class Cephalopoda; order Myopsida; family Loliginidae; genus Sepioteuthis; species Sepioteuthis lessoniana. The sequence continues at coordinate 87,685 of CAUZXS010005169.1, read as the reverse complement.
TATATATATATATATATATATATATATATATATATATATATATATATACGAATGTAAGCAGAGTTCATCCATTGCATGGGATAATGAAGGAATTAAGAGAAATCAAAAAAGCATTCAGTCCATCGTGTGTTACAGACATGTATTCAAATATATATATATATATATATATTCAAATATATATATATATATATATATATATATATATATATATATATATTTGAATACATGTCTGTCACACACGATGGACTGTATGCTTTTTTGATTTCTCTTAATTCCTTCATTATCCCATGCAATGGATGAACTCTGCTTACATTCGTGTAAAAGTGAGCGTTATCCTTTGTCTGCATCTGTATGCATCGGGGGGAGATGTTTATGTAAGCACATGCGTGTATATCAGCAGGTATCAACGTATCTAAAAGCAATACCCCGTTATTTTGCAAAGCTGTTTGAATATTGTTCCAAGTCGAGGTAAGAATCTGGAAACATCAATTTCTTTCAGATACGAAAATATTGATATCGTCTGCTGATCGTATTTTATTTTTTATTTTTTATTTTATGCAACTTCAGTTCATCATTTGAAATTTTTTAACAATCAATCATAATAAGGAAGGTAGATACACGCATATAAAAAATGATAGAAAAGCATATTTAAGCTTTCGAAGTAAAATGCAAGAAATATGTATCCGTATACTCGTCTTTATATATATATATATATATATATATATATATGTATTTACGATAGTCGTTCAAAAGATAAGGTGGAATTTGCCCCAGGATTTGTATCGTTTACAGTTGCATGTTTTTCTCAGAAAACAACAGTGACGCGTCCTTTCATGTCAGCATGACCTTTTTTACTGATCACTACCACCGGGACTTTTTTCAGTACCAGAAAGTTTCCACTTGGTGGACTATATTTTCGAATCTGGTTCGTTGGGGTAAACACATGTGAATTTACAAATATTTTTTACTAAAATATGCCTCCCTCCACTCGTCTGCCAATTTCACATTGTTTGTACTTTACAGACACGAAAGATATGACGACAAACCTCTGTTCAAGCTCAAAACACCCGACTGAAATAACTTATGCTGTAAACAAACTCCAAACAAATAGAGAGTTTACATTTATAAAAAAAACAAAAAAAAACGCCCCTTGTAAAGTTGGGCCGGTTTCGACCCCAGCTTCAAGCGTCCTAGGCGTCTGGCTACTATGAAAAACTGTGATACAACGAAACAGTCAGTCGGGGGCGGGGTTGAGCACTCTGGTGAAGGAATTGACGGCTGCCACTCGCGTAATGCAAAGCTCTTCGAATGAATTGAGCACTATGGTATCCGGTTAGGCAAAAATGCAAACAGACGAAAGCTACTACATAATCCCTTAAAATTCCCAGCTTCAAGTGTCCTACGTATCTAGCCACACTGAAGAGTTGTGATACAATGAAACAGTCTCTCTGAGGATGACAATATATATATATATATATACAAAGCAACTATAGCATTAAATCTACCTCTGGTTTCTTATAACTCTTAAAATCTTCCCTCTTACAAATGCATTATGGCATCGCTCGATGTCGAAAACCTTTTCAACAACGTACCCGTTCAAGAAATAATAAAAATTATATTAGAAAACGTATATAATCACCTGTCCATTCCTCCTCCAGCCATAAAACCAAATAACCTTTCTATACTTGCACAATACAAGTTCCTTTCTACGACCCTTCAGGAAAAGTATACAAACTGACAAACGGTATCTCCACCAGGACCTTCCATTTTGTATATCCCACAACGAAAACAAAATATTTAACACAATAAAAAAGCCCAAAATATACGACCGCTATGTACACGATATCTTCATTACCACACAATCCAATGATGAAATTAAAGAACTAAAACAAACCCTTGAAAATAACTCTGTACTAAAGTTTACAACTGATCTCAACGTAAATAAAGAAAAATCCCCTTCCTAGATGTTCATACTGATTCCAGCAACAACGACAAATTTATTGCTTCCCAATACAAAAATCAACCAGTGAAAAATCCACTTTAATTAACAATCATAGCAAATGCCCCACAAAATATAGAATAGCCCTTAATAAAACTTAATCCATTGAGTTTATTACATGTCCTCCACCAATGAAAAATCTGATGTAAAATAAACCCTACTTAATAACTTCCCTCACAAAACGATCGATCAACAAATAAATCTATATGTAATATAATGGTCGAGGGATTTCGTTTTATGCCTTTTGGGTTTAGTTAGGCTGAGAACCTTTCGGCAAGCACATGGGTTAGTTAAATGCAAACTTGAATGTAGGTGTTAACGCGCGCACGCGGGGAGGATGTGTCGTTCGTAGATGTCAAAATAAAAATCCGATAGAAAGGTTGACCAGTGGATGTGAATGACGTCATGCACCGGAAGCGCGCGCGCGGAGGATTTGGGGGGATTTTGAAAAAGTCATAGTTGAGTCGAGTCCTGCCTCCGAAGAAGACGGTTGACTTTCGCTTGCTCGCGGAGGCCTTAGGCAGGTGTCGCACGAGATGGAGTGGAAGCAGATGGAAAAGCCAGAATAGAAAGAATGTGTATCTCTCTCCTTATGTCAAAGAACCTTTAAACTCAAAGGTAATGAAAAGATACGTACCTGAACTAAGAAGTCGTTAGTGTTTTTCGTGTTTCGAGATTCTTATGTTCTATGTATATATATATATATATATATATATATATGAACATTATATGTCCATTTCGCATATCCGTATCATTGGTATGGTACATATATCTCCGTAACATTTTTAACAATAATAATGACAATGATAATAATAACCAACAGAATAAACTTATATTACAAAAATCAAATACATAAAAACTAATTAGACGAGGAAATAATTAGCAGCATTATACACAGACACATTAAACCCATCGAACATCAAAAATAAATAAATGTCATTATCTACATCACTAAATTCAAAACGTCAAACTTCAAAATTCACCCCAAACTTTCCTAAATCAAACTAATGTAGTGTTTATGATTATATGTCCTTTTCTCGGAAAATAACACAACAGTTAATACCTACGTTGGTTATACAACAACCACACTTTCTCGTCGCCTTACATACCTTGTATACTACGCGTATACAAATATACACATATATGAGGAACATAATTAAGATAATGTCGACTTCAATAACGAACGAATACACTTCTTTACAAAAATATAACTCTTACATTTTATTCTCGAAAGGGTGAGTTCTATTGTGTGTGAGAGATGCACCTGTGTAAGCCGAAGGAGAGCTGAGACCGGGACATACGGCTATATTGACCCAAGTTCTTCTCTTGACCATAGCAGCAGTTCTTTCGCATCTTTGCTGGGGTCGCTCAACCGTGGGTCCCTGAGGGCCCAAAGCCATCAATGTGCTGCTGGTTCTCACTCTGGCATTCCTGTCTCAACTGCCCTCGACGGCCGCGGGCACCCTGTCAATATTTTTCCCTAACGTCCACCTGCTTCCGCTCTTCTTCGGCTTACTTACACAGGTGCATCACTTGATTGACGGCTCGGTAAAGGGTCAATATATAACACCACCTCTCTGACATAAGCACCATAAAACAGCATCTAATAAAAAGCATAACAAAGACACTAACAAACTCAAATCCTTGAATGTTAGAAATATCCTAATTAACAATACAAAATAACTATAAAACCGTATACAAATCCTCGAAGCAATAACTATATAAAAAAAACTATTATAAATAAAATAGCATTCAACACAAGTATTAACCTGTTAAACTATTTCGGTTAACTAACCAGCCACCCTAACAGAACGAGCTAAACCCATCTATGAAAAGAAAAAACATACTCCAAATAAATATAAATAAAACTCACAGCAACAATCAACTAACACAACCGCCGAAGATGACCAGCGAAATGGTCGAAAGAGCTTGGACTAGTGTGGGAAGCCTACTTTACCATCTTGACCCAGACAAGAAAAATAACAAGATTTTGAAAAGGAAACAATCCGTGGTCTTTAACCGTCCATGTTTATATATGTGTGTGTGTGTGTGTGTGTGTAGAATGTTTAAGAAAAAACATTATTATAATAACCTGCCGGAGATTCTTAACATGTGTTGACAGAGATGGTGAACAATGTCGAGACAGATATTATATCATAAAATTATTCCCATAAGTGTAAGCATTTTATTATCTCTCTCTCTCTCTCTCTCTCTCTCTCTCTCTCTCTTTATCTATCTATCTATCTATCTTCTCTCTCTATCTCTTCCCTCTTCTCTCTCTCTTCTCACATCTTTTCCGCTAAGAGTGAACCTAACAGCAACGGCAATGAAAGGGGTTATCAACTCTTCAAAAGTGCAGAACTTGAGCCTCACTATATATATATATATATATATATGGGGAGTAGGCTGAAAAGTTCTGAAGGTAAATAGAAAAGTATAGATTTCATTTAACTCTAAAAACGATCAATATTTGCAATTTTGTTTTGTTGACCGGTGGATTGATTTTAATGGCAGGTCAACCTGTTCAGACTTATTCATGCCAAAATATTAGGACTTTGCGTTTATTTTTGTATAGTTGTTTCTGAAGGGTTGTTTTTTGTTGTGGTTTTTTTTGTACAGCATCTTATCGATTACGAATAGTTTTTTAAAAGATTTACCGAACAGGTGCTACAACTTCGGATCAGAGAGCACCTGAAAGTAATAGCAATGAGGGAGTACGTTCTATACCTCCCAGATCTCGATATTTCGGACCTCAGTATCAGAGATTCGTTTAGTTCCATAATAAGGACACATTATTGGGGGGGGAGCCGGAGGGCGGTGTTACCCCCCTACAAGGGATGAAGTTAGCTTATTCTGTGGACCACCGACAGGTAGGATTTTCTTTAATCATTTTTATCGCTTTCTTTTCTTTTTTTTTAAATTGTATAACCCAAATGTGTGCTCTTTACATTCTGACGTCAACGGAAATGACATGACTGCTGATAGTACTGCTCCTACTGCTGATGTTTAGAGAAATACCTCCCACTCACTTACTGGTATTATAAATCCAGGAAATAATTCTACCGGACTATATATATATATATATATAATGATTAAAATTTGATAATAAAAGTGTTTTTAATTTGTTAAGTTTTACTCTGATCACAACACGAAAATGCAGACTAATATAAAATGAAAGTAAATTATTACTTTGGAATTTGGCGCCTGATTAAGCCACGTGACATTGTATGCCACCCACTCAAAATGGGGACATAATTGTTCAATTGAATCTAACAAAATAAAACAGGTTAAATCATAACTCACTCGACGACTGACAACGTGAGCTTAATATATATATATATATATATATGCGTGTGTGTGTGTGTGTGTGTGTGTGTGGCCAAATGAGTACTATTTTTCAACCTCGCTTGTGGTCCAGACACTACTTTCATTGATGTTGCTGCGGTTGTATCCCATTGGATTAAAAGTCACCAACAGCCAATACTACGGCATCATGTGATCATTTCACCCTCAGAACTTTTCAGCCTACTCCCATATATATATATATATATATATATAGTGAGGCTCAAGTTCTGCACTTTTGAAGAGTTGATAACCCCTTTCATTGCCGTTGCTGTTAGGTTCACTCTTAGCGGAAAAGATGTTCCTTCTTCTGTTTCTACAAACGGATCAAACAAATCTACGTTCAAACCTAAGTCGAGTGATACCGAAGACTCAAAAATGGTCCATGATGCTGCCTTGTTTAACACTCAGAATGATAAGGAACGGATCAAGGGTGAAGTGGAGCAATCCAGGGAAAAAGAAGCACTGTCTGCAATACCTCAGTGTATTAACTATTGAAAAGGGAGCCTTCGGGTCGCCCTCGACTACGGTCGCCAACTTTACTAACATCTACTTTTTAGATAGGAATACTTGAAACCGTATATCTGTATTCAAACAAATTACTTACGTTAAAAATAGGAATAGGTTCTTAGAACCAAATAAATATGTATATGATATTAATATTTTATAAGAATACAAGAAACAATTTTATACTTTTTAGAAAAATTTGATATGTCATAAAACCAACTGACAAACAAATCTGTTGGTTAAATAGATCTATCTAAAAATTATTAGTGTTGGATAGGAATACATGAAAACATATAACTGACTCTTACCAAGCATCTTTGTCTTAATTTCTGCAGTGTCCTAACATATATATATATATATATATATATATATATATATAAAGGTCTATGTTCCATAGCATACCACAACTCTATACCACAACGACAAATGTTTTTTAAAATATCACCATCTGTATGAAAAATAATACTTAAAGAATTCAAAATTCTCACCAAACATTAGCCTCGCTTTCTCTGAACACTTAAAGCAATATAACGTCAGAAATCCGTTTCTCAAATCACAAAACGCCATCTACTTTATAAAAAATATTCCATCACATGACATGACGCAATTTAAACTTATCAAACAGTATTACTCCGTTTTTTTTTTAAATAGCTCTATCTACAAGCCCTTTTAAAGACTTCCAATTGAATCAAGCATTTATCAATCATAATTATTTCCCATAAAAACAAATTTTGATAAAATATTCTTGTATTCAAATAAAAGATCGAAGTCGAAAAGCGTTGGCAAATAAACAAACCATCAAACATATATCTTTCTTCATTTTATCTTTCTAAGCAACTCATTTCTTCCCCCCACCACACACACACACGCACACTTATATATATATATATATATATGCGCGCGCGCGTGTGTGTGTGTGTGTGTGTAAAAAAGTGATGCCCCTTCTTGACGCAGATTAAAGTAAGCCGGTCCCCCAAAAAATGGCCTTATCCAGTTTTTGAGTGTTGAGTACACCGACATTACCATCACTCCCAAGTCCACTCGGGTACTGAACAGTAGTTGCTGTTTGAGTTCCTACCTGTTGTTCAAATAGATCTCTTTAAAATTATTCACTCAAGACTTGTAAATGTGAATATACAATGAACATGATTCCCTAAACTCTTGACGTAAAATGAACCAAATTAGGAATATTCTAGAATAATGATAAACAACTCTATTATAAAACAAGATTAATTTTGATGTTAAAAAATAAACAACAAAATAAGAAGATAGACACAAAACAGTAAATTTACTCAACATGGCCGTCATTTTTTTCAATTATTGTATCAACACGCTTTGAAACGATTATTGGTTCGCTTAAGACTACTATTGGGGAGGAATGTCAGATGAATTTATTTTTAAGGCATGCAGCCTTAAAAATAAATTCTTCTGACATTCCTCCCCAATAGTAGTCTTAAGCGAACCAATATTGGGAAGGCAAGTTGTTTTCTAAAATGCCCTATATAGCATAATTAAGGGGGTTAAAGTTTGGGCTTAAAGCTTATTTAATTTCTGTTTTCACTGGGTCTTGTACTTTCTTATCGACATTCTTTCCATTTTTGTTCCATTCTCCACTTTACCTTTTCTTAAAAATCTCCTTACTGCAAAAAAAAAAAAAATGCTTTGCTTTGTATACGGTAGAAAAGAAATGTTGGCTTTGTTTCGGCGTTAAGTAAATCATAGATTCTTTGTTGTTTCTTTTCTTGCTCACTCATATTTGGGCTGAATTAAAGAAAAATGCTTGAATATGACAAAACCATTGAGGAATTAACATATTAAGAAATTAACTTCAAAATCAAAACTGGAGAAGGAAGCTCCAGCATCAAACCTTTTCTGACTTGAAGGAACCCTTTGACGGGAAAAGTTTAAGAGAAGATTAGTATCAACAAGTCGAGCTGACAGCACGGATTTCCTGGCTCTCACTCTCCTTCTGTCCCTATCGTCCGTTGCTTTCAAGGCTTCCAACTACATTCTTTGTCCGCAGAGCTGATGCAAAAATGTCCTTACTGGTCGGTCAACACTGGCACGTCTATGTAAAGAGGTTCATAGAAGAACGACTCTTTCGAGTTCATCCTTGCTTTTCTAACAGTGCCTGTATGTCTTGTGGTCTTGGAATGGTTTTAGAGATGGAAACTAAGTGCCGTACCACTCACTTCCATCCCAAGAGAAAATTCTAAAAAGAAAATTCCTTTCGTTTGCATACTCATCAATTCTCTTACTTTCTTTCTCAAAGTGGTTTTGTTTTGGTTTGGTTTGGTTTGGTTTGGTCTGGTTTGGTTTGGCCTGGTTTGGTCTGGTCTGGTTTGGTTTGGTCTGGTTTGGTTTGGTTTGATTTGGTTTGGTCTGGTTTGGTCTGGTTTGGTTTGGTTTGGTCTGGTTTGGTCTGGTTTGGTTTGGTTTGGTCTGGTTTGTTTTGTTACATATCCAGATGGATGAATATGCGAAATGTACATGGGACGTTCATTACATATATACAAAGAACATCGGAATCTCGAAATTCGAAAACACGTAACGACTTCTTGTTCAGGTACGAAACCTTTTTATTACCTTTGAGTTAAAGGTTCGACATAAGGAGAGAGACACAATCTTACTATTCCCTCTTTATCATCTGGCCCCTATCTCGAGCGGTAACCATGGCGCGCAAATTCGTCTCGCCTCAGCGAGCCCCAAAAGTCGAACCTCTTCGTTCGGCGTTTAGTTTCAACTCTTTTAACTTTCTTCAAATTCCCAAAAACCTCCACGCGCTTCCGGTTTCTGACGTCACCCGAACTTCGTCACCCGTTTCATCATCTCAGACTATTGTGACATCTCTGAGTGACATGTCTGCTCTGTGCGAGCGCGTGCGTTACCACCTTCAGCAAGGTTGCACCTAACTAACTCATGTGCTGAGCCGAAAGGTTTTCAGCCAAACTAAACCCAAAGGCATGAACCGAAATCCTTAGCTATTATATTTCAGTTTTATGGCATATTAACTATTGTAGGTTATTTAATTCCAATTCTTTTTCTAAACATATAACAGTTCTATTTCAAACAATTCAGTTTAGCATAAGTAAATAGTTTAATTCTATTTGACCTATAGATAGGACGCTATCGAGTGCCACCATACCGAGCAAAGTAGACCTGGAAGCGATGGCAATGAAGTGATACTATTTACCAACCCCTTCGCTCGGGCAGGATATGACACAAGGTCAATTTTAAGCGGAGTTAACAGGTTTGAATTCAGAGTTTTCCTTCTCCTAGACTAGTTGCCTCACCAAGGTTGAAGAACCTAGTCTATCCTACTATTGACCCTTAGCTGGAAGGAGAATAATTGGATTCATACCTTTCCCAAGGGTATTAGTGCTATGTGAAATGCAATCAGTCTCGTCCAGGATTTGAACTCGTGTCGCCGTGTCCATTTCCTACGGCGATAACGACTACACCACGGACACCTCCAATGGCAATGGAGTGATACTCCGCATTCTCCAAAGCGCCTGCATTACTGGAGCCTCATCATCAGCTTGTTTAGAGTCATAATCAGGGCACTCATTGGGGGAGTCTTACCCTCTGCAGAGAATGGGGGGGTGTCTTCGTGGTGTAATGGTTAAAGCGATGGACTGCGTAATCGCAGTAAGCGACTTCGTACTCCAGTCGCGCTATTACATTCACTTTCGGGCAAATACCCTTGGAAAGGTATGAACCTGCTTATCCCCACAGCTATGTGTTAAATAGTACCACCACCGTTCTTCTAGGAGAATGGCTTTGGCATTAAATAACCTATAAAGAGTTGATATGCTATTAAACAAAGATACCAAACCCAACCATCTGCAGAGAATCAGACTGTGTATTCTACAGCACCAGCCGACTAGGCAATCTTATTGTGCTATGGCCACTTAGATCTAATGAGTGTCATATAAGCGTACATCATTATTATCCATTAACGTTTAATTGTTTTATACCTTATTATCGTACATATCTTCTATATTTTTCAAAGGTGAATTATTTATTAATCTAAATGCATCAGTTGCTATTTTCGTGGTAAAGACTGCTATCTTATGTCAAGATATGACATCCATGATGATGATGATATGTATAGATATGTATGTATATATCATCATTTATATATATATATATAGAGAGAGAATTAACTTAATCGCGAGTCGAAAATCTTCTACTAAAGTTTCACCTTAACGGATCATCAGGAAGTTTCATTCGACTAAATTCTAAAGAGAAATCGCTTTCCTTTATTCACCAAAAACCCCACCTAGCCTAGAATTTGCATAAAAAAAAAAATTTTTAAATAAAAAAAATAAAAAAATTCTCTATAACCTATTCCGTGAATACTGGTAGATATTAGATTAGTAAATATATATATATATATATATATATATATATATATATATATATATATATATATATATATATGATGCTTGTTACGAAGCAGCTATAACAACTTATTTTTAAAAGAAAATCATAACCACCATTAATTTTTTTCTATGTTAAGTCGATTTTGCTCTAATGTAAATCATATTCCATTTTAGATTCTGTTCTTTCCATGCACTACACTCCATCAATACACGCAATTCTTCAAATAAAGCAAATCGTGAATCGATTACATGCTCAAATGTGGTTATTACATATATATATATATATATATATATATATATATGGGAATTTCTCTGATTGTGTGTCTGAGTAATTACAAATGCACTTGCACAGAGCTACATTCATGACAAGTCCGCAATAAGAACAGTTGATCTCTATAAATATATATGTCTATTTGTATATATCTAACCCCCCCTCTCTCTCTCTCTCTCTCTCGCTCTATATATATATATATAAGTAAAGTAGGGGATCTTAGTCGAGGGTCATCCGAAGGGTTACTTTTCAATAGCTACTACACCGAGCTTTTAGGGAGGACGCTATTGCATTTCCTGGATTGTTTTACTTTACCCTTGATCCACACCTTATAATGCCGAGTGTTAAGCAAGGCGGCATTAAGTACCATTTTTGAGTCTTTGGTGTGACTCGACCTCGGATTGAACCACACACACACACACACACACACACACACACACACACACACACACACACACACACATATATATATATTGTAGAATAAACAAAAAAACTGTAGATGGCAACAACACACAACAGCAATAATAGTGATAATAATAACAGCAACACTTACCAGAGGTCCAGCCTATTCACAAGATAAACAGCTTGAACTGGACAGGGCTGTATTTATAATGCCAAGTGTTAATCAAGGCGGCATTAAGTACCATTTTTGAGTCTTTGGTGTGACTCGACCTCGGATTGAACCACACACACTCACACACACACACACACACACACATACATACATATATATATATATATATATATATATATATATATATCCTCCACGATCCATGGGATAATTATTTTCACTACTGTTCTTTTACAAGGATGACTTTGGTATTAAGTTACCAAGGAAGGTTGATATTCCATTGAAATAAAGAGCAAATCAAATATGTATATCCATATCTATCTATCTGACACTCTATCTAATTTTCTCTCTCTCTCTCTCAATCTATCTATTCATCTACATCTCTCTCTCCCTCTCTTTCTCTCTCGCAATCAATCTATCTATCTATCCCTACCTTTTCATATCAATATAGCTATCCATCTATCTATGTCAATTACTCTCTCTCTCTCTCTCTCAATTTACCTCTCTATCTATATATCAATATAGCTATCCCTCTATGTGCATCTATTACTCTTCTCTCTCTCTCTCTCTCTCTCTCTCTCTCTCTCTCTCAATCTAACCATATATTTATCCCTACCTTTTTTGCAATATAACTATCCATCTATACATATATATTACTCTCTTTTATCGACCTCTTTCTCTTTCCCTCCCCACTCTCTCTCTCTCTCTCTCTCCCTCTCTCTCTTTATCTCGCAATCTATCTATCTATCTATCCCTTTTTATATCAACATATCTATCCATCTATTAATATATATCACTCTATCTATATATCAATATAGCTATCCCTCTATGTGTATCTATTACTCTCTCACTCTCTCTCTCTCTCTCTCTCTCATTTTCTTTTTCTTCTTCTTTCCTCTCTCACGCACTCTCTCTCTCTCTCTCTCTCTTTCAATCTATCTATCTATCTATCGAAATCAATCAATCAATCAAGCAATCAATGAAGATGTTTATCTATCTTGACGCAATGATGGCATCGTGCGCCAAGTGACTTGCCACGTGACCAGATCATTTTACCACTACACACCTATCGACCATTATTACACTACTCTAACGATTGTAAAACTGTAAAAAGCAAAAATAACGGCAATCATATTAACAACAACAACAACAACAACAACAGAAGTCGGTAAGAAAAGCGAAAAGCTGTAAAACCAATTTGGAGATGGGACTACTTCATTTGATGTGTTTATAACTTGAATACTCACATTTTGCTCACACGCGGTGAGAATGTTTTTGCGCGCGCAGTCGGCGTGAGCTTTCGGGGCCAGCTTGCATTCATCGCTAATGGTCGCTGGCGGGTAAGTTCCGTCACGATGAAAAGTGCAGAGGAGGGGGATTAGATGGAGATGAGGCGAGGGGAGGAGGGCTTAAAGAAAATAAGAGTCGGGCGCGGTGGGTTAGGATGATAGATATTTATGAACAGACTGAAGAGGAGAAGGAGGATTTGGTTCATAGCTTACTAGATAGATAGATAGATAGATAGAAACACGCGTATAGACACACACACATACACACACACATACATATATATATATATATAGGGTGAGAGAGAGACAGAGAGAGGAGAAAAGAGGGACGTTGACATAGATTCATAGATATAGATATAAACAGGCAATATATGCACATGTTTGTTTACTTTCAAACATATATACACACATGCATAAATACACATATAATTACATTCTGAGAGAGATAGATAGATAGATAGATGCAAGCACACACACACACACACGTGTATATATATGTATATGTATATACGAAGGTGAGTCAAAAATTAAGGCTTTTTTCTTTCGAACAGGAATAATTCCCGATATAGAAATATGTATAATATATCAAAATTAAACTGGTCCTCTGTGGATCACATCCCTATTTCTTAACATAGTCACCGTTTCTCTTAATAGCAATGTTCCACCTTTGAATAAGGGTATGTATCCGTGCCTCGTAAAATTCTGTTGACTGCCCTTTAAGCCGCTTCCTCACCGCAGATTTCACTTCCCCTCGTCACTGGTCATGATGCTTGCCTCTAAAACCCTCTTTCATTTGGCCGAAGAGATGATAGTCTGAAAGCGCTAAATGCGATGAGTATGGAGGATGCGGTAAAGTTGTCCACCCGAATGAGGCGGTTTTCTCCCTAGTCCAATTGCTTGTGTGTGGTTGACCATTGTCAATGCAGAAGGAGGATATTATCGATTGGCAAGTTGGGTCTCACTCGTCGAATTCTTGCTTTGAGCAACGTCCGGTTCTCAATTTATGCCAGTGACGAAGAAGTGAAAACTGAAATGAAGGAGTGGCTCAAAGAATACTTAACAGAATTTTAGGAGGCAAGGAATACATGCTCTGATTCGAAGGTGGAACATTACTATTGGGAGAAACGTTGACTATGTTGAGAAGTAGGGATATGATCCGCAGATAATCATCTTCATTTTGATGTATAATACATGTTCCTGTGTCGGTAATTATTCCTGAACTAAAGAAAAAGACATTACTTTTTCTCTCAACCTCGTATAAAGTGAGAGAGAGAGAGAGAGAGAGAGAGAGAGAGAGAGAGAGAGAGAGAGAGAGAGACGTTGATATAGATATAGATATTAACTCGCTATCATCATCATCATCATGTCATGCCGCCAGCACGGATATCCCTAACCCTCTCTCGCCACTTCTCCTTATCGTTCATCGCCTCTGGCAGGTCTTCAGGGTTACATCCCGTACCCTCACATAGCTGCTGGATGTATGTTCGAGCTGGTCGTCCTGCTTTTGCTCGGCAATATGCGGGGGTCCATAGGAGTACATCACTTATGAGCTCGTCCTTGCTTCTCCAGCAGTGTCCTGGACGCATGCATGCATTCATTCATATACATAAATGCATAAATATATACATGCTTGCATACTGAGCAAGATAGATAGATAGATTGTGAAAGATAGAGATAGTTATCACCAGAATGTGATAGATAGATAGATAGATAGATATGTTATATTGTCATCTACAGCATCATAACGACACAATAAATAAACAGACGCAGGAATACTTCTTTAGAAAAATATTAGTACCTCTCACTTTATTGTAAGGTTCGAAAAGGGTTATTCAGGGTTTGCGTGTGAGAGGGAGCTGGAGACCGAACATAACTGCAATATTTTGACCCACACTCTTATGGCCGTCAACGTTGTGTCTTTCTCGTTCTTCCGATGCTGAACCGGAGGCCCAGAGGCCCACTCTGCTGGGTGATGGCTTTCTTTACTGCATCTTATCAGCATCTTCTCCGGACCTCAACTCATCAGGGCCCGAAGGCCCCTTCGGTGTGATGTGGCTTTCCCTACCACATCTCGTCTATAACTCCGTCTCCAACCGGAACTGCAACTGTCTTGACTTCAGTCTTGACTGAGTTATATAATAGTTCAACGTCCACTCAGTCGCCCACTCGATCTTTGAAATGGCATGATTGATCGTCATCCAGCGGAAATAATTGTCATGCAGTTCACAGGTCACTCTCTTCCGGTACGTCAGTCTATGAGTGTACCATGGGAATTTTTTTACCTCGTCCCATTTCATCAGCCAATTTCCGCCCACGCGATTTCCTCTCATAACTGCCATTAGAATGTGTCACTTCCTTCCGGTGCATCACCTTGGAATGGCATTTTTGGCCGGGTCGAAGGCCAAAATACAACAGATAGATAGATAGATATGAATGAAGTCAACTGAAAAACCTTTACAGACTGTAGTAGATCTAAAGAAATGGCAAAACAAAAAGAAAAAACTATATTTGATGCTAAACATTGGCGTTACGCTTGATCAATTTAGTAATCCGTGGGTCTTCGCCTCTTCTAAAAATTATGGATTGGGTTTGTTTTCTGGAGGCTATGGCACCCCAAACGAGGAACACTGATAGAGTTGTGCTATTGTTGGCACCACCTTCAAACATGCAATCGTACATTCCACCAAATGTTTAACTTTGTTGCTAGGTTCGTCAATTAACTTACGTCGAAATCTAATATAATGCAGTAGCCTCTCCCTCATCAATAACCTCAGCTCATAGCTCATATAGCGGACATGACCGACAGGGAGATCCTATTTACCAACCCCTCCGCTCGGGCAGGATATGACACAAGGTCAATTTTTAAGCGAAGTTCAACAGGTTTGAATTCAGAGTTTTCCTTCTCCTAGACTAGTTGCCTCACCAAGGCTGAAGAACCTAGTCTGTCCTACTATTTACCCATAGCTGGAGGGAGAATAATTGGATTCATACCTTTCCCAAGGGTATTAGTGCGATGTGAAATGCAATCAGTCTCGTCCAGGTTTTGAACTCGTGTCGCCGTGTACAATTCCTACGACGATAACCATTACTCCATGTGCACCTCCATGACCGACAGGGAGATATCAAAAGGTCAATTGTATGAACACTCATTTTAGGGGCGATGCGTTATAAGTCTCGAGAATTGAGAAGCCTTGAAAAGAGAAGATTAGTACAGGGACAGCAACAAGTTAAGACATATATTTTCGGGCTCAGCAAAAGCGCCTCTCACATCAGAGTTTGGGTGAGACGATTTTAAGATGAACCAGACTATTCTTTTATCAACGAAAGAAACCACCCCACAATCTTATCAATTTTCAGGGGATAATATCCGAAATAAAGCTGCGTCCTACAAATCAGTAAGTGTATGGCCACTTACTTCCCATCCAACACATCAAGACGTACAAACCATGCTAGGCACTCCAGGAGAAGTAAGGATTAATTCATGTGTGACATTTTCCCGCGGACTCCTACGTATGGACACACTAGTGTTTGGCCGATCAGCAAAAACTTGCATTCATCAGTTTTTTACAGGCACAGGATTTCGGCTATTTTCGTTGTTTTTTTATTTTTGGTTGATTTTTTTTTTGTTTTCGTTTTTGTTTTTGTTTTTTGTAACCAAGTGTCTGTCTCTACTTTCTAATAGTGAGATCAAGCGACAATTTCTTCGAGAACTTTCGAGGACTCCCTACGAGATCGAACTAATATGCACTATCTTTATTATAATTGGTTCGCAATTACCTGGCGCAGTCTGTATAGGCAGAGATTTGTATCCAGAGCTCCACTGACGTTCCCCTAAATAAGGAGAGAGCTGTAGACAAGCATCTCAATCGACGATTACTTACGAGAGTTGCCTTGGAAGCAGACAAAGAGATACACGGGCACAGAGCTGACGAATGATGAATAAGATAATTGAAAAGAATTATGGAAACAGGTCGCCGTCTCAAGGCGAAGGAACAAGTGTGCTGGCAAACCTATTTGTAAAATGAGCTACCTATGAGATTATTAAAGAATAATGAATCATATATCCGGCATGTGTGCGACGTAATATTAATGATACGTCCTTCTGTTCGCTCGCAGTTCATTATTAATTCAGAAAATGAATTATAACCACTATTTGCCTTTGATAATGGTTTACAGATCAGTGCTGTGAGCGTACAAAATTATCGACTCAACGGTGAGAACACTGATCTCTCAAAGCAGAGAACGCATGCGCGCACGCACACACACACACACACACGCACACACACATATATATATATATAGGCGGCATTTTCTCTTTTAAACATGTTTGATTAAGTTGGACCTTGTAGTCTTTGATCGCCGCATATTGACATCTAATACCATGGAGAACATTTACACCATAGAATAAGTGTGGTTTTATAGGAGCCTCGACCAATGGAAAACTCGCTATAAGAATTTCGTTGAATCCCCAGGAATCAATTTAGAGAAAAATACGGAGAGGGTTTCGAGGGAATCTGTGCTCTTACTACATCTTAATAATAATAATGATGGCCAGTATTTCAAATTAGCTTTAACTGTTTTAATTATCATTGTGTTATTCTCCATATATCTCCCCCAGGGAGTTGAGCACTCGAGAGATTTGCTGGCTGCTACATACACGTAAATGCAAAACTCTTCTAATGAATTGAGCACTATAGTAGCCGATATTGTATATGTGAATATATACCAAAAAATTCCTTCGCTTACAATGAGAATGACAAAAGCTCAGGAGTAAGATATCTGGGAGATGTAAAGTAAATCGGGTTTCAATCTCAGTTTGCAGCATCTCGTGTGTCTAGCCACACTGAAGAGTTGTGGTAGAACGAAACAGTCAGTATATATATATATATATATATATATATATATATATATATATACATATATACATATTATAATAATAATAAATGTATAATAGTTTTTATATATATCTAATTGCATGGATGCTAATCTGACACCACTAGTTTCATGCCGTCTTTATACGGCAATCATCTGGCAGAAACGCTTTGTAAGTACAGCATGAAATCTGTGGTTGCAGATAAGCGTCCATGCTATCAGATATATATATAAACTAATATATATATATATATATATATATATATATATATATATATATATATATATATGTATGTATATATATTCACTATCATATTATATAGTGGCTCTATCATAGATAGTGAGCATTGTTTAAATTATGCCACATTTTGTCAGCCACTAACCATCCAAGTGAGATAGTAACAACCATATACTGTTGTAATCTAATTTCAGTGGGATGTAATTTAGTGTGGGGATAGCTACATCTTGTTTGAAACATAAACTTTGCCTTAATTAAATATCTTATTTAAACCGTGAAAGCTGATTTGAAGCATAGGCTATCCACGTCTAATGACTTCCAAATGTAGGTCTCACTGTCTGGTGTTCAAGATTGCTGAAACGATAAAATGGTCAGTTCAAAAGATCTGGATACCAAAAACAATTTTTAATCAACAAATGGATATACTTCGTTACCAGTTACTTTTTGTAGCTTGTTTGGTGACATATCAACTTTAATTTTTTCTTCATTACAAACACTCTTTTCAGACAAATAACTATAAAGAAATATTCATATTTTTCTGATCACATTGGTTTCTCTCTCTCTCTCTCTCTCTCTCTCTCTCTCTCTCTCTCTCTCTCTCTCTCTCTCACACACACACACACACACACACATATATATATATATATATATAAATATTCGAATACACACAGAACCAGAAGTAATCTACCTACATTTCACCTACCGGATTATCAGGACAATTCTGACAAAAGTGGGTTGTCCCGAACAAAGTTTTATTGATTGGTCTAACCCTCTGTAGTTAGAATTATCCTGATAATCCGGTAGGTGAAACGTAGGTAGATTAATTCTGTCTCTTTAGGTATTCTAATTCCGATCTGCTCAGTGTTTCAGCTTAGGTAACTCCGTCCGTGTTTTTTTCTTTTGACTACAAATTGCGGTATTGGTTGATTATTTTCAAGGAGTAGGAAAGTTTTTTTTTTCTTTTTTCATTGAGGTCTTTTTACAGCGCTAGAGTTATTGTATAGCTATAAAAATGAAAATAACTTACCCACACACACCTACACACACACACACACACACACATATATATATATATATATATATATATATATATATATATATATATATATAAAGTAAGTAAAGGAGAATAAAAATCGTTTAAAAAGCTTTTGATAAATTAAAGTTGTATAAAATATTGAATTGCTTTCGCACCATAGGGCCAAATGCATTCACGTCAAGGTGGATAATATTGAAAAAGAGTTTTAAAAAATGCCTTCTTTCTCTGTCTTGTTTTGTGTTCGTGAACTTTTTGATTGATTCTCACATTCTTTAATAAAACAAAATATAATCATCAGATCAAATTAGATAGATAGATAGATAGATAGATAGATAGATAGATCTAACAAAACAATAATGGAAAAACTGGTAATTAGGAATAAACTGGTATTTGCGTGATTAGCTATGATGCACACAAAAACACACACACACACACACACACACACAAATATACATATATTTCGTTCGGCTTTATTTCATCATAAGGAAATTCTTCAGACAGAGATTATTTTCTGAGTTTTTCGATTAAAAAACCTGTGAGAAGAAATGATAAGATGGTGGAGTGGGTATAGTTGTAGCAGGAAAACTGGGAGGGATTTAAAGTCAAATGTACAAGGTTTCTTTAAAGATTTTTTTTAAGTTTGAGTTTGAGTTTTGTTTAACGGCATATCAACCCCTGTGGGTCATTTAATGCCAAAGATTTTTTGTTTTGCAAGTGGAGATAGATTTTAGGAGGCTGATAAGAAAAAAGTTGGGAAGGGTTTGTGTGAAAGTGGTTTTTGCATAACTTGCTTCATGGAAAATATATTGACTCTAATGTGATGTCACAGAAAATTGTCTTTATTATATTTACCCAACCCCTCCGCTCGGGCAGGATATGACACAAGGTCAATTTTTTTATGCGGAGTTTGACAGGTTTCAATTCAGAGTTTTCCTTCTCCTAGACTAGTTGCCTCACCAAGGCTGAAGAACCCAGTCTGTCCTACTATTTACCCATAGCTGGAGGGAGAATAATTGGATTCATACCTTTCCCAAGGTTATTAATGCTATGTGAAATGCAATCAGTCCAGGATTTGAACTCGTGTCGCCGAGTCCAATTCCTGCGACGATAACCATTACACCACGGGCACCTCCAAAATTGTCTTTATTGTGATGTCTAGGTTGTAATTGTGATGAGGAAGGTCTAAGAGGCAAAAATGATAAGGAAAGCCAAAAAGAAAGGATTCTTAAAAGTATGGTGGCGCAGCGTAAAATTTTTTCCTATCCATTTTCTATTTTGATTTTGTTTTCGTTCAGTATGATGTTCGCCAGGTATGGTGAGATTTGCTAAAAATCTGGACGTTGTTTTATATGGTTTGTTTGGGGGAAACATGACCTACTTCAAATTTAACAACAAATTCTACAAACAAAAAATATGGCCTCCCCATAGGAAATCCACTTAGCAGAGTATTAGCTTGTCTATTTCTAGAATTTTAAGAATCTAGCCTTTTTAAATACAGACTACCTAGCTACACCACATATTTCAGATATATCGACGAAATACTTATTTTCTACCACAAAACATCAAAACTGAAGAGATCGCAGAAAAACTAAAAAATGTTGAATCCTCCATCAACTTCACCAATGAAAAAGAATCTAATAACCAGATAGATAGATAGATAGATAGAGAGAGAGAGAGTAACCTAAATTAGATTCATATGAATAGATAGGTTGATATGAATTAACTCTTATAGATGTGAATGACTGAGATAGATAGATAGATAGATAGATAGATAGATAGATAGCTTGTGTCTGTTTGCCAGGATTTTCCGTTGAAGCCCTTGCTATCGAAAACCAGATTTATTTGTACATCTAAATTTTTAAATGTAAACATATGAACATTTCAACAGAAATATTTCTAACCGAGCTAAAATAGATACAAGAAAAAAGTCAATATCATGAAGTTTAATTCAGCTTTTAACACTGTTAAATCTAAAATGGGAAAAGCGTTTACTAATTCATTCGATAAACACTTTCCAAGAACCAACAAATTGCCTAAATAATTCAACAGAAGTGGCTCTGAAAATCAGTTTTAACAGTAAAGAAAACTTGTTTCAGTTAATGAAAAAAGAATTTTTAGTAATCGTATTACAAGTGATCTTTCCCACTCCTACAACTGAAGTTGATAAAATAACTGCAATATGAAAGTCAAATGTTTAATACAGGTTCAAGTCAATTAACCCACAGTCAAACTAGAAATGAACGTAATACTAAAACCATTGAATGAAACGTAGAAAGATATTTTTTAACTTTAGGGAGCCTTTATTATCCCAAGGGAAAGGTCAGCCCAGTCGTCTCGAGGAAGGCTGTAGAATACACCTGTAACATAGAACCAACGTGTTGTGCGGTAAAGAAAGAAGTCCACAGAAAAAGAAATACTCAAACTCGAAGTCGTTTATTATTCTCTTAGGGCTACGATCGCTGCAACTCGAAAAGTTCGTTTTAGTTACGTTCTTCTTCTACCTTACTCTTGTAGGCAATGGCGGTGTGAGTGAGAGCTGGCTGTCGACGTACGCCTGTCATAGCAGACTGGGTAGGATGGGTCGGGGCCTTGGAACCATTGACTCGCCTGTTTTGAAAGCTGCCTTCAACTCTGCCAAAATCTCCTGACTTGTTTTCTTATATAGAGATTTTAGGTAACAAATCGAAGATCCCCGAATTTTCGATGTCACCAGTGAAACTGTCGTGAAAACACATGATAACTCATCTGTGATTATTTTAAAATCACGTCTAACTTTGCTGGTCATTCTGTCCGCACGCACTAGTCTCGTGACACCTTCACTGATTGACGACAGCGCCCGTCCGTAATATTACACACCGACTACTTCTCTACACAGAGGTAAGACCCCACCACCAACGAGTGTACAATATATGATTCCTGTTGTGCTGGAACTTTGAGGAATGCAGACTACCTCTTCATTGCCATCGCTCCCTGGTACATACTGGTTCGGATAGAGATCACCTGACAGGGTCCCGTCTATGGGTCAAATAGAACTATTTGACATTAAAATAAATGACTTGGGCTAAAGTTGTTCTTAGAAATGGAACTGTTTCAATATTTAACTGTGTCTAATCAAATGACTAATATTTAATTGAATTGCTAGTGATACATTAAAATACTTGGAACCATTTAACTTAATTGATTGATGATAAATTAGATTGTTAAAAATAGAACTGTTGGATCATTTAACTGTGTGTATCAACAAAATGTGTTTACAAATCATATACATTTAATATTTACGTATAAGCAGGATTTGGCATTAAATGACCAACAATGTTTGATATGCCATCAAACTAAACCAAACCAATTTAGTTTAACTTTAATTATTTATTTGCAAACAGCTAGGTGGGGCCTTCATTAAGTTTCCAGACATTTCTGTACAGGCATTGAAAATTCGGTATGTTATTGCTACACATCTTATGATATGACTGACCAGTTTTTATGATTTCAGGTTCTAATGAACAGCTACAGCAGCAATTGGAATAAACCCTACTAAAGTCTGATTGTCATAGCAAGGGAATTTCAAAAATGCAATCTGACAATTTAGAAGAATGATATGCAATAAAATTATGTTTTAAACTTGAAAAAAATTCCACAGAAACGTATGGAATGCTTCAGACTGCTTTTCGACCATCTTACATGAATCGAGCATCAGTTTTTGTGTGGCATAAGAGATTAAAGGAAGGCAGGGAGTCTGTGAGGGATGATGAGAGGCGTGGGAGGAGTAAGGAAGAAATAATAATTCTATTTAATGATAATATTAATATTAAGGATGAATCTGGGAATGAAAACAATGAAGGGGTGCTCCACACTCTCATGCATGTTGAGATGAAGGGACAGGGCTTGATATAAACAGGCTTTGATAGATCGATCGATAGATCGGTAGATAGATAGATAGATTGATAGATAGATAGAAAATGACATCGATTCACACTGTGAAAAACAAAAAAACAAAGAGTAGTTATTGAAATAATTTAACAGTGTGAAAACAAATGAGGCCTGGCTCGTTTAAACATGTTACCTACAAGGTATTCATTTACAAATCGTGTACGTGTGTGTGTATATATAAGAGGATCATTAGATACGTTTTCAGACTTTTTTTCCTATGGTCACTTTTATTGATAGAACACACATGAAACTCTAGTCCCCTTCGAAGTAATCTCCTCAGGCTGCAATGCAAATGTTGTACCGTTCCAACAACTTCTGGAAGGCCCCATGGACGTCCTCTTGTGTGAGCGTGTCAATGACCTTCGTCACAGCCTCTTTCACCTCCTCAATTGTCTCATAAGGACAGTCTCTGAGCTTAGGGAATAAGCAAAAGTCACAGGGAACAAGGTCTGAACTATTGGGAGAGTGACGAACTGCCTTGATGCCCATCTTGGTCAAATAGTTTGTGACAAGGATGGAGTTGTGGACTAGTGAATTGTCCTGGTGGCAATCCCACTGACCCGATTTGAAGAGTGCTGGCCTCTTCCCTAGGAATCTCTTCCTGAACTGCCTTAAAACCTCAACATAGTATTCCTTGTTGAATGTCTGTCCAGTAGTAACCCCGTGCAAGTAAATCATGCCAGTGTGGTCAAAAAAAAAAAAAGGGATCATCAAAAGTTTGTCGGTGGAATTTTTCTGTTTGGCCTTCTTGGGTCTGGGAGAGACAGCATGCTTCCCCAGGAAACTCTGTCTCTTGGTCTCTGGGTCAGAGCAGTTGTGCCAGCTTTAATCGCATGCCACTTTTTCCAAGTTTAAAACAGAATTTTATTGCATATCGTTCTTCTAAAGTCCAGATTGCATTTTTGAAATTCACAAGCTGTGACAAAATGGTTTTAGTAGGGTAAATTCCAATTGCTGCTGTAGCTGTTCATTTGAACCTGAAATCATAAAAATAACATGTATAAAAACCATCTCATAACATGTATAGCAATAACATACTGAATGTTGAAGAGTCTACGACAATGTTCAATGCCTGTACAAAAAAGTCTGGAAACTTATTGAATTCATCGCGTATATATATAGTTGCTAAACTCGTTATGAAGATGATAGTTTTTCAGTCCTGCATAGAGCCAGAGATAAATCCCAACTTAAATTTCTACAGGCGATTTATATTTCTATGAATCGCCCCTCTATGCAGGCAGTTAAACAATCGTATTCCTAATATATTTGTGGAACTCCCGGATACGGGGGTTACTTAGTTTTTTGGGTTGTTTTCCCTCTATCTGGCCATCCTTTATATATATATATATATATATATACACCCCGTTACACGGAATACTTCGACATTGTTGCAGGAGTACTACAAGGAGACACACTAGCCCCGTACCTCTTTATCATCTGTCTAGACTATGTGCTTAGGACTTCGATCGACAAAATCAGAGAAAATGGCTTCGAGCTGACTAAGAGAAGAAGCAAAAGGTACCCCGCAAAAACAATCACGGACGCCGACTACGCTGATGACTTGGTGATGCTAGCAAATACGCCTAATCAAGCAGAGACACTACTGCATAATCTGGAACGAGCCGCAGCTGGCATTGGCCTCCATGTCAATGCGCACAAAACTGAATATATGTGTTACAACCAAACGGGCAACATTGCCACACTAGACGGAGCCTCTCTGAAACTAGTCGACAAATTCACCTACCTAGGAAGTAGCGTCTCATCAACCGAAAAAGACATCGACACACGACTGACGAAGGCATGGACAGCTATCGATAGGCTCTCGATCATATGGAAGTCGGACCTAACTGATAAAATGAAACGCAGTTTCTTCCAGGCAGCGGTTGTGTCGATACTGCTATATGGATGCACCACATGGACGCTTACGAAGCGGCTGGAGAGGAGGCTGGACGGAAATAACACAAGAATGTTGAGAGCAGTATTAAACAAGTCCTGGCGACAACACCCCACGAGACTCCAACTATACGGACACTTGCCCCCCATCACGAAAACTATACAAGTTCGACGAACCAGACACGCAGGACACTGCTGGAGAAGCAAGGACGAGCTCATAAGCGATGTACTCCTGTGGACCCCCACATATGGATGTGCAAGAGTGGGACGACCAGCACGAACCTACATACAGCAACTATGTGAGGACACAGGATGTAACCCTGAAGACCTGCCGGAGGCGATGAATGATAGGGAGAAATGGCGAGAGAGGGTCAGGGATATCCGCGCTGGCGGCGCGACATGATGATGATGATGATGAATACTTGAAAAGAGCCGGACGGAAAGGTTCTTTGTAGTTTTATTGTTTTATTTAGTTCCCCGACTATAATTACCAATGGTGTCTTTGTCTACTATACTATATAAAGTTTACTGAACCTGCAATTTAATTATATATATATATATATATATATATATACGCGTGTGTGTGCGCGCGCGTGTTTGAACTTGGGGAGCATTTCTTAATTAATGAATATTTCCTAGAACAATATAGATATTTTTTGTTTACGCATTTTTGTATATGTCCTTTCTAGTTACCCCATTGATTTTATGGTAACTGGTGGGAAATTGTTGATGAAACTCCCATAACTAATTGTTAACCAAGTACTTTCTGCTAGATCTTGGACCATCATCATGGGTGTGTATATTGCAAAAGCGATGTGACCTTTGCATATACATTACTACTTTGTAAGTGTTTATTATTTATTCTGGTGTGTTGTTGTAGCGTTTGATTCTTTTCTATAAGTAGCTGCAGTAGCTAAATACATTTGAGCACATTAGTGCTGGAATCGAAATTGATTCTATCGAGTTTGGGTTGTTTTCATTCAACACGCAAGTATGAATAATAAAAACTTACAAAGCATTAATGTACATGCAAAAGTCACATCGCTTTTACAATATACACACTCCTGATGATGGCCCAAGATCGGGCAGAAAGTACTCCGGTAACAATTAGTTATAAGAGTTTCATCAACTAATTCCTGTCGGATACTATAAAATCCCTGCAGCAAAGAACCTATACAAAACTGTGTAGACAAAAGATATTGTTCAAGTATAAAAATGTAAACAAAGGCTGCTGCTGCTGTTGCTAAATTAATACCTTAAAAATTCCCTTAGCCAACGTGGTCCGCTTGGTGACCGAGAGGTCTGAAACTTTGTCTAACGTAAAGTCAGACAGGTTTCGATCCCGGCTTCGAGCGTCCTGGGTGTGTAGCCACACTGAAGAGTTCTGATAGAACGAAACAGTCTGTCTGTGGATGACAATATATATATATATATATATATATATATCAACAGGATTTGGCATTAAATAGCCTACAAGATGCTCACATCTATCAATCTATTGTCTATCCATTTTTCTTTATTCTCTTTTTTCTTTATTTCTTTCTTTTTTTCCAGCCCATTCGGTTGGTACTGTAGAATACACCGACCGAATCTCAGCGGAATCGTAAGACCCTCCCACAGTTCATCTCCTGGATATAACACTAAACAATAAAATTGGAAATATTGAGTACTCCTTTATTGCCATTACTCCTAGGTCCACTTTGACCCGGAGTGGTAGCACCTGATAGGGTCTTTTCTATGGATTGAGTAGAACTGTCTCACCGTTTAACCGTGTGCAAACAAATAACTGATGTTAGATTGAATAGTTAGTATTTCTTAGCAATATATGGAATCACTTCATCATCATCATCATTTACATTTCCCTACCGTTCATCGCCTCAGGCATTCACAGAGGAAAGATGGAACAAATCCTACTAGCGTACGGCATACCTAAAGAAATCGTAGCGGCAATAACGATTCTCTATAGAAACACTAAAGTAAAA
Source organism: Sepioteuthis lessoniana (assembly GCA_963585895.1). Taxonomy (NCBI): domain Eukaryota; kingdom Metazoa; phylum Mollusca; class Cephalopoda; order Myopsida; family Loliginidae; genus Sepioteuthis; species Sepioteuthis lessoniana. Next base: position 61,373 of record CAUZXS010005169.1, on the reverse strand, counting down.
GTACGATCACCGGATGGAGACACAGAATACTTTGACATTGTAGCAGGAGTACTACAAGGGGACACACTGGACCCGTACCTCTTTATCATTTGTCTAGACTACGTACTTAGAACATCGATTGACAAAATCAAAGAGAATGGCTTTGAACTGACGAAGAAAAGAAGCAGAAGCTACCCCGCAACAACAATTACCGACGCCGACTACGCCGATGACATGGCGATACTGGCAAATACACCTGACCAAGCCGAAACACTTCTGCATAGTTTGGAACGAGCAGCAGTAAGCATAGGCCTCTATGTTAATGCACACAAAACGGAATATATGTGCTATAACCAAACGGGGGACATCTCCACTCTAGAAGGAACCCCTCTTAAACTAGTAGACAAATTCACGTACCTAGGAAGCAGCGTCGAATCAACCGAAAAGGACATCGAAACGAGGTTAACGAAAGCATGGACAGCTATCAATAGGCTATCGATTATATGGAAATCAGACCTAACCGATAAAATGAAACGCAGTTTCTTCCAGGCAGCGGTCACATCGATACTGCTATAAGGATGCACTACATGGACGCTAACAAAACGGCTGGAGAAGAAGCTAGATGGCAATTACACAAGAATGCTGCGTGCAATCCTCAACAAGTCCTGGCAGCAACACCCCACAAGACACCAACTGTACGGCCACCTGCCCCCTATCACGAAAACTATTCAAGTTAGACGAGCCAGACATGCAGGACACTGCTGGAGAAGCAGAGATGAACTCATAAGAGATGTACTCTTATGGATCCCCACACATGGCCGCGCAAAAGCAGGACGACCAGCTCGAACGTACATTCAGCAGCTATGTGAGGATACAGGTTGTTGTCCTGAAGACCTACCTAGGGCGATGAACGATAGGGAGGAGTGGCGAGAGAGGGTCAGGGATATCCGTGCTACCAGCGTGATATGATGATGATGATGATATTTATTTACTTATTTCACCTTTTTTCTATTTCCTCCTTCCTTTCTTCTTATCTTTATTCCTTTATTCCTTTATATAAACACAATATCTATCTATCTATCTATCTATCTATCTATCTCTTTCTTTCTTTCCGTTTTTTTTTTCTCCCTTTCTCCTATTTTTTCTTTATTTTATGTGGGTGGAGTTTTCAATTCAGATTTATTTCCACCTCATTGACTGGTAGCATTATTAAACGAACACAAGATAGTAAGATTAATGAGAAATAAATTAAATGCAGTTTGAGACAAGTCACTTTTTAAATTTTGAAAATGCTTTGTATACCGCTTCATTAACTTAACAGACAACAACGACACCTAATTCAATCAGCGCTTATTTCACGATACCGGGCATAATATAAATGTATAGTTAATGACTTACGAAAAAATACACTGTAAATATTTCTACAGTAAAATTCATTGATTTTCCGAGTCCGTGGTCAGGTAGCAACGTAATCGTTACCTACATCAAGTACTATTATAAGCAAAGTGATTGCTAATGATTTCCTATAGAAAAATCTGGTAAACAATTTTTCACTTGAAGTAAAAGTTTTACGATTTGAATGTATTGAAAATTTAGACTGAAGTGATTGCAAGGGACTTGGGATAAATAGAAGTTTGTAAAATCATAAATTTATATTTCCATTGCTAATAAAAAAATGCGTTGTCAATATTTACATCATTCAAAAGTCAAAACAAACAAGGACTAAAACAGTTGTCAAAGTCCTGCTATAATTTACGTATTAGTGACAAAATAGGTTTATCATATCTTGAAATCATCATCATCATCATATCGCGCTGGTAGCACGGATATCCCTGACCCTCTTTCGCTACTCCTCCCAATCGTTCATCGCCCTAGGCAGGTCTTCAGGACAACATCCCGTATCCTCACATGGCTGCTGAATGTATGTTCGTGCTGGTCGTCCTGCTTTTGCACGGCCATGTGTGGGGGTCCATAAGAGTACATCACTTATGAGTTCGTCCCTGCTTCTCCAGCAGTGTCCTGCATGTCTGGCTCGTCTAACTTGAATAGTTTTCGTGATAGGGGATAGGTGGCCGTACAGTTGGTGTCTTGTGGGGTGTTGCCGCCAGGACTTGCTTAAGATTGCACGTATCATTCAAAAGTGAAAACAAGCGAGGACTAAAACAGTTGTCAAAAGTCCTGCTATCATTTAAGTATTAGTGACAGAATAGGTTTATCATATCTTGAAATAACCCAAACATATAAAAAAGTTTAGAGATGACAAAAACACAAGGTCTTTTTGAGCATTAAACGTTTCGGTTTTTAGACCTTCATCAGGGCGTATATATATATATATATATATGTGTGTGTGTGTGTGTGTGTGTGTGTAGTTAGGCAGCAGCCGTTCATTTAAGCATATTTCATTTAGTATTAAAGAAAAATTTTGTATGTAAAATTCATTTAAGATCCTTTCGAGTTTCCTGATAAGTGTCTTGGTTCCAGGTTGGAATTGGTGGATGAATTTACCAAAATTGTCCCAAGTGCTTTTGAACCCTTCATAGGCCATCATCAGGGGTTGCTTCCTTGTGTAAGGAGTGTTTTTCTTTTTAATGAGTTTTGAAATGTTTTTGAAAGTTGTCTAAACTAATTTATGAAACATGCTTATATATATATTGTAATCCACAGACAGACTGTTTCGTTCTATCAGAACTCTTCAGTGTGGCTAGACACGTAGGACGCTCGAAGCCGGGACCGAAACCCATCCAACTTTTTTATGCAGCAGCAGCAGCAGCAGCAGCAGCGTCCGTTTGTTTACATTTTTTTTTTACTCTATCGACTACCAGAGTGCTCAATTCTTTCGAAGAGCTTTGCATTATGCGAGCGGCGGCCGAAAATTCCTTCGCCAGAGTGCTCCCATGTCTTACTGGTAGCACGAAGTTACCGGACTTTCTCTCCCCATCCAAACTATCGTCCATTGCTCCTGCCAGGTCATCTAAACTATATCCACTGTCTGCACAGAGCTAATACGTCCCAGTCGGCTAGAGCTGTAGACTATACTGACTGGTTCCCTGAAGGGGGGCAAGACTCCCTATCAAAGAGTGTCTTGGATAATACAATAAACAATTTGATGGTAAGGCTCCGGTAATGCTGGAGCTTTGGGGAATGCAGAGTACTCCTTTATTGCCATTGCTCCCAGGTCCACTCTGGCCTAGAATAGCAGCACCTGATAGATTCCTATCTATGGGTCAAATAGAACTAAACTGTGTATATATGCTAAACTGAATTGTTTAAAATAAAACTGTTTTTACATTCAACTCGGTGGGCTGGAGCTGTAGAATATACTGACTGTTTCTCTGAAGAAGGCTAAGATCCCTCTGACGAACGGTTTTTGACATTGAAACTCTACTTATACCTAACTGAATTGTTTGACATTTTTAACATTTAACTGTGTCTAAATCAAAATGTTGGGTATCACCCACCTTTTTCCACACACTAGTCCATCTGCCATATATAGCAGTAGCTACTAATACCTGGGCAGATTAGAAGGTGAAGAGCAGCTTCTTATAGGAATAGTATTAGAGCGTTGGAGACTAGAGATCGCACTAGATCACCTCACTGGCTACCGTAATAACGGAAGCCAATACTATCGTTGGACTATATCTTTATTCTGTATTCACTAATCCAATGTTCTTGTCTACTAATAGTCTCTCTTTTCCTAAGAATATATCTCTATTTCCTCTCATATCGTGGTTTGTCCTTTATTTAATATTACAAGCGTTCACTAACCAGAACGCAACATAACCAAATCAAATCAATGCTGATATATTTAAGTCCTTGTGGGTCGGCCAACACTGACGTGTCTATATACTGGATTCCATTAAAGACCATCGACTTTGAGCTCTTCCTTACTTCCTCGGCAGTGCCAAGGATGTCTCGTTCGTCATGCCTGAATGGTTTGTGAGATTGTTGGTAAGTGGCTGTTCAGCTGCAGTTTCGGGGAGTGCTGCATCCTGGATTTATTCAAAACAGCACGTAACATACTTATGTCGCTCTCATCTAGGTCGTTTTCACTATTGGATAAAATATCCGATATAATAGAAGAGATATAATTTGATTTGGCTTCTGTGTTTAATAGCTTATCAATTTTGTGGGTTATTTAGTGCCGTATCTATCCTTGTTGAAGAATAGCGATGTTACTTTTTAACCCATAGCTTGGGATAAGGGAGTTCATGCCTTTCGCAAAGGTAATGGTCTGAAAGTGAACGTAAGGGTGTCACTGGAGTTCAAACTCGCTTTCTTCGAGGCCCCAGTCCAGCACATCAGCCACTACACAACAGGCACTTGTTTGAAATAGAACTGTTAACACACATATATATATATGATTTTGGCATTAATAACGGAAGAGAAATAAGTGTTGAAAACTGAGTTAATGTTGCCCAGTCGGATGGGGCTGTAGAATACATATATCAAGGGACTTCATACCTTTCCCAAGGGTATTTGCCCGAAAATGAACGTAATAGCGCGACTGGACTACGAACTCGCTTACTACGATTCTGCAGTCCATTAAACCACGAGGACGCCCCCAAGCTTACGTTTGATGAACATATTTAACATATTAACACAGAGATTAATATAAATAATAAAATATAATACAGATTAGGTATTACATTAACGCTATTTCACATGCCGTTTCCAACGCGAACCAGAAAAATACAGAAGCCTAGTGTTTGTTCGAGATTGATCTATACAAATAGAATTTGTCTCACTCAGCATACTGAACAAGACCAGCTGTTACGCTGCAATTTACGGTAAATACGAAAAAAAACTTTGGTATTAAATATCCCAATAAGAGTTGACATGCCCTAAAATCAATCACGTAACCAACAAATATTTTTTTTAAATTATTTTTCCTACTTATTATCTGATGAAGCTCATACAGGGTGAAACGTCATCATCGGTAAACGTATGTATAACATAACTATTCTGCGTTGAAAATAAAAGAGAAAGAGATTGGCGTGTTCTTTTATTGGCAGATGTTTTACCGACAATAAATGAAAAATAAAATGTTACTGCTACTGATTTTACCATTGAAAGATAAAAAGATATCTATCGTTGTCATTTTTAACTGTAACATCAAGTGCATTCATAGATACGAAACATATTTAACACGCAGTTGGCCAAAAACTACTCCAGCGTCTTCAAATCAATGAAGATTGGTTTCCTGCAAATAGAAACTAAACGTAAAAATAATAATAAAAAAAAGGTAAACGATGTTCAACGAATGGAAAGAAATTACAGTGTCACAATGCATTCGCTTTTTTTTCTTTTCTTTTCTTTTCTTTTTTGCTAATTTTTCTATTGTTTTATTGGTTGAGACCACTTAAAATATTTTCATCGATTCTTTTCGAGTCGACAGAAAAAATGGTCTGTGAATAAAGTAATAATGGCAAAATTCGATCTTAGAGGCATTAAAAGAAAAGACAGGAGATAGATAGATAGATAGATAGATAAGAAATGACAAACCTAAGAAAGAAAGAAAGAAAGAAAGGGGAACATTCTTAGATAGATAGATAGATAGATAGATAAGAAATGACAAACCTAAGAAAGAAAGAAAGAAAGAAAGAAAGGGGAACGTTCTTAGATAGATAGATAGATAGATAGATAGATAGATAGATAGATAAGAAATGACAAACCTAAGAAAGAAAGAAAGAAAGAAAGAAAGAAAGAAAGAAAGAAAGGGGAACATTCTTAGATAAATAGATGGATAAGAAATGACAAACCTAAGAAAGAAAGAAAGAAAGAGAGAAAGAAAGAAAGGTGAACAGTCTTAGATAGATAGATATGTATGTATGTATGTATGTATGACGCATACACACACATAAACGCGTACAAACGTACACACACTCATACACACACTTGTACATATACCGGTACATAGAGAATCCAGTAATAGATAGATAGATAGATAGATGGAAAACTTATAGAGAGAGAGAGATAAAAAGACAGAGATATAAAATAAGAAACTTCAATAAAAGGTTCTGAATAGATAGATAGATAGATAGATAGATAGATATTGTGGAGATCAATATATACATAGATATGAATGCATACATGCACGCACACACACAAACTCTTTCTCTCCTTCTTCCTCTTCCTTTCTCCCTCTCTCTCCCTCTCTCTCTCTCTATATATATATATATATATATATGTGTGTGTGTGTGTGTGTGTGCGTGTGTGTGTGTGTGTGTGTGTATGTGTTTATTATAGACACACACAGAGTTACAGGTAAAAGGAAAAAAGAAAGAGAGAAATGAGAATACAGAGAACTGTATAGAGATAGACTTTGATAGGTAGTTATAAAAAGTTTAGGTTGATAGATAGATAGATAGATAGATAGATAGAAGTAGGCTTAAAGAGATAGATAGATAGATAGATAGATAGATATGAACAGAATTATATACATTTATATAAATATATATGTATCCTCGGGGAACATTGAAATTATTCCTGGTCTGGATTTTAGATTTGTCGCACTTTCCTCACATTTGTATGGGTCTTTCCTACACAGAAATTAAGACAGAAATCTGAATTTTTTTTTTTTTTTAGTCTAATAAGGTGAGGTGTTTCCATGACAAAAATAAGGTAAGGTTTTGCCATGACAAAAATGCTCAGCTCGAACTCTTTTTCTCGGAGAAGCTAAGAACTTTTTGAATAATCTTTGCATGTATATAAATAGGTTGTGATGGGTAAATTGTTGCTATTTTGAATAATTAATTTCACATATTCGCTTTGTTTGTTTTTGGTTTTGTTTACTGTCCGTAGCCTGGGAACCGAAGTGATCATGTGACCTGCAATACTTCTCTTTGGCCCTTACTGAGTTAGACAGGCAATCGAAGGACCCCAATTCGATTAATGTCTGTGAAGAAAGCAGCACTATTCAGTCCACCAGAAATTTAGAAGCAGCCTGCTGTACTGTTGGCATTCACGCGAAGGCTCCTATAAGAAGATTTCAATGTTTCAATATGAGGACAATATAGAGGACTGGAAAAGGTTTGGATAAGTCCACAAGTGATTACGAAGGTAAGACAGCTTGGAAGCCCTACTCTTATTGTTCTGATTAGAAAAGAACTGTCAAATTTGTTGATATAATCCTGGTAATGATAGACAACGATCCTAAAAAGTCAATCAGGTCCATAGCCAGAGACATGGGAGTGTCTGAGATTTTTATCAAGCAGTAGTTCATGAAGACATTCGGTATTTCACATAGATAAGAAACGGTCCATCTTTATCACAGGCCATGAAGGACAAAAGGGAAGTCAGTACGCTAAAGCTTTTCAGCAAACTCAAACATTCCGACCAACTGAACATGTCTTATATTTTTCTCAGATAAGATATGTTTCAGCCCGGATCAGATTGTAAACTCACAGAACATCTACTGACTCGCTCAATCACCGAAAGATATACTGATAATGATGAAAAGTAGAAAAAAATCCAATCCTGTTGGCTGTAGTTGTTGAATACATCGACAGCAGCTCTGCCGAAGGTTACCACCCACCCCACGAACTCAGCAGGTACAACTGTTGGCCGAGAGAATGTGATGCTGGTAGCTGAACAGTTTTTGGTCTAACAACCGAGGAGGTCACGTGACTTGCTACACTCCACTTAGCAATAAGCCAAAAGGGTTGATACCCCCATCACAACAAAACCAAGCCAATGCAACCACCCAGTCCGAATCATTGTGTCTGTGGTGATTAGTGGCGCTGGTTGCGTTATGCCTCCAATCATCTCACGTGGCCTCAGACTCAACTTAGAGGCCAACATCAAGTGCTTGCAGAAACGAGTGATGATCTATATCGAGAATGATGGCAGCAAGACTGATGGCAGCAAGTCCAGGTGACTGGACTCTGTGCCATGCCGCAAATGTAGGAAAATCCAGTGAGGCTGTGGGAAAATTACTGCAATTACACCACCCCCAACATCTTCTCATCAATCATTCCAGATGGCAATGAGTAGGACGCAGTTTAACGAGGAACCAATAAAACTCCTTGTAACATCAAATATCAACAGAACGCGAGGATATTAGCAAAATTTACCAATTTAAACTAGGAGACTGTCAGAGAGGCTTGTAGGAGTTCCTGAAGTTATCAAGTTTCTTTGAATAAATTAAATCTATAGTATTTCAAAACAATTCCATAAAATGTTGGTGAATATACGAGGTCCATACGATAAGTTTCAAGACTTTTTTTTTATGGGCATTTAGAATTGACGTAGACATTTGAGAATTCACTATGTTATTGCTATACATCTTATGAGATGACCGACCTATTCTTATGATTTCAGGTTCTAATGAAAAACTATAGTAGCAATTGGAATCCACCCTACTAAAGCCTGATTGTGACAGCTGATGAATTTCAAATATTACAATGTTGACGTTAGAACACTTTAGAAGAACGATATGCAATAAAATTGTGTTTTAAACTTGGAAAAACTGCCAGAGAAATGTATGGGATGCATCAGACTGATTTGGAGCAACTTGCATGAATCGAGCATCAGTTCTTGAGTGGCAAAAAAGATTTAAGGAAGGCAGGGAGTCTGTGAGGGAGGATGAGAGGTATGGGAGGAGTAAGGAAGTCAATACACTAGAGTTGATTGGCCAAAGGTTTAGGTTTAGGGTTACTATATTGAGTTTTTAAGGGAGTTCAGGAAGAGATTCCGTCGGAAGAGGCCAGCACTCTTCAAATCGGGTCAGTGGCATTTCCAGCAGGTCAATACACTAGTCCCCAACTTGATCCTTGTCACAGACTATTTGACCAAGATGGGCATCAAGACAGTTCCGCTCCCTCCCTATAGTCCAGACCTTGCTCTCGGTGACTTTTGGTTATTCCCTAGGCTCAGCGGCTGTCGTTATGAGACAACTGTAAAGATGAAAGAGGCTGTGATGAAGGTCATTGACATGCTCACACGAGAGGACTTCCATGGGGCCTTGCAGAAGTTGTTGAAATGGTACAAGTGCATTGCAGGCGAAGGAGATTACTTCGAAGGGGATTAGAGTTTCATGTGTGTACTATCAATAAAAGTGCCCATACGAAAAATGTCTGGAAACCTATCGGATGCACCTCGTATATCCTTAAAAAATGTGAGATATCCGTGTTATTTTCATTTATGCATAATTTAAACGACAATTTATCAATCTCTGTCTCTGTCTCTATCTCTGTGGCTGTCTCTGTCTGTCTGTCTGTCTCTCTCTCTCTCTCTGTATATGTAATTCTTGATTTTTTTTCTTATCATACTCACAATATTTTGGAAGTAAGAACTCCCAACCTACTTCCAATATCTCTAGTAGACACTAACTTGCGTGGAGTTTCTGGAGGTTTCAAACTTAACCCTTTATTTGATAAGGAAATAATTTTTCTTAGGAAGACATAAAGAGTTCGGCTGGAAGAAGTCCGCAGTGCACAGCAGCCGGAACGTTCTGAGTATTCATAAAGTTGAGGACACTTAATCGAGTAAATCAGGACATGACGATAATTGCTCTACTCAAAAATTAAAACTATATCTTCTATGACAACTGGAAATATTGACCAATACACATAGTGACAAATATTACTTGCTTTTTGTGTGCGTGCGCGCGCGCGTGTGTGTGTGTGTGTGTATGTGTGTGCATGAATAAATATATTATAAAATTGATTGATTACGACCTGATTGATTCAAAATATATTTCGCATGATTGATTTCAGCATGAATTTTACCCGTTTTTCTACATTTCAGATTTCTGAAATCAATATTTTTTTTTCAGAGTGTGCGTCACGTGAACAAATTCCTTCCACTATAATTACGTTGGTTCGGCATTTGTATCTCTTACTTCCTTCTGACCAATGTACGATTCCCATAAAGCTGTAAGTAACCGATATTTTAGGTTTTCGTAAATATATATATATATATATATATATGTGTGTGTGTGTGTGTGTGTGTGTATGTGTGTGTGTGTGTGCATATATGTGTGTGTGGGTGTTTGTGTGTCTGTGTGTCCATCTTGTTGTTGTTTTTGTTTTAAATTCAAAAGAATTATGAGTGATTGGGGAGCTTTCTGAAAAAGCAAAATACGTGATGCTGACCATATACAAATGAAATTTGTGTCTGCCCGTCTATGTTCAACTCGGCCACACACACACACACACACACACACACACACATATATATATATATATATATATATATATATATATATATTATTTGATTGGCCTGTCGGCTGAGGTGGTAGAATAGACCGACTGCATCTCTGCAGAGGGGTAAGACTCCCCCAACGAGTGTCCTAGATATGACACTAAACAATCTGATGAAGAGGCTCCAGTAATGCAGCTCTGGGGACTGCGGAGTATCCCATCATTCCCAGGTCCACTATGGCCCGAAGAGATTGCACCTAAAAGGGTCCTATCTATGAGTCACATAGAACTAAAATGATTACTTATGCTAAACAGACCTGCTTGGAATAGAACTGTTTTGACATGTAAACTACGTACTTAACAGTTTTTGTATGCTAAACTGAATTGTTTGTAATACAACTGTTTTTGACATTGAAAATGTACTTACGCTAAACTGAATTGTTTAAATTAAAACAGTTTTGACATTAAACTGTGGGTAAACAAATAGCTCTACTCATACGAAACAGAATTGTTAGAAATAAAACTTGAAATAGAAATGTTTTCAACAATTAAACTATGTATTTAGGCTAAACCGAATTGTTCAAAATAGAACTGTTTTAACATTTAACTGTGTGTAAACAAACACTTATACAAAACGGAATTGTTTGAATTTGATCTGTTTGACCAAAGGGAATATCTTGAAATAGAACTGCTATATACATATATATATATATATATATATATATATATATATATATATACATATATATATATATATAGGTGTTTGGGGGTGCACATGTGTGTGTGCATGAGGAAGTTATATATATATATATATATATATATATATATATATATCAGAAAAAAACAAAAACCGGTCACATTAGGATTATGAATTTATTCCCATCCTGTTATGGGCTTTGATATAAATCAAAAACACCAAAAATAACAGGACTTCTTCAGATCTAATGGATAAAATAATTCAGAACAGACACAGGAAAGAAGGATGGGAGGTGGTAGAAGAGGGGTGAAGAGTTTTCTCCTCATTTAGCCCACTTCCGGTTTCTTGTTTTTTTTAGAGGTTTTTGTTTTTGTTTTAGTTTTTTTTTTTATTGCCGGTTGGAATTATAGTAAATTATTTTTTTTATTTTTCTTATTTTTTAAAATCTAAATACATTTCAACTTGAAACTTAAAACACAAAATTTAAATGTTCTTTGTTGAATTTTTTTTTTTTTTTTCTGTCCTGATAGAATTACTCCCAACTCCGTTTTAACTGGACCGAATAATAAAATAAATATATATATATATATATACATATATATATACTCTCTCTCTCTCTCTCTCTCTCTCTCTCTCTCTCTCTCTCTCTCTCTCTCTTTATATATATATATATATATATATACTCTCTGAAAAAATAAAAAGACGAAAGGAATACGTGTTGGTTTAAGATGAATAATTTAAGAAATAAATCTCTTTGAAGACATACTCATTTTAATATATATATATATATATATATATATATATATATATATATATATATATATATATTACAACAGCAAATGGTTGTCACTATCTTACTTGATGGGTTTGTGGTAAACCAAATACGGTATAATTTTGAGAGTTCTTAATATCTTTCATAGATTTATAATATAATAGAATAATATATATATATATATATATATATATATATATATATATATATATATAACAAGTAATATGTATTTATGTAATATGTTATATATATATATATATATACACATATATATATATATACATATGTGTGTGTGTGTGTGTGTGTGTGTGTGTGTGTGTGTGTGTGTGTGTGTGTGTGTGTGTGTGTGTGTGTGTGTGTGTTATTGAATGTTCAAGTTACGAACAGATGATGACATATCAATGTTTTATTTAACTTTTCTTGTTTCCTTTCAAGACGATGTATAGAAAGATTAAAGCAAAAATAAATTTGATGTTAAAATAACTTGAAACGTCTCAGCAGGATTAGCTGGCTGGTTGAAAATACCTACCAGCAAAACAAATGTAGAAGAAAATCGGTAATATAAAAGATTCTGACTTCAAGCTCTCGAGAGATTGATAAATTTTAAAGGCATGTCAACCCCGTCTCGGTTTATTTTATGCCTCGATGTTTAAATATCGGCGTTCATTGTACATTTATATCTATATTTTGAGTAGATTTTCCATAAGAGTTTTTTTTTTAATTCTATTTTTAATATTATTTGTTGTTATCTAATTAATCAATTCTTTTTTTTTTCTCATAATCATATCAAATAATAATAATTCTTGCATTTATCTATTTGGACATTGATGGGTTCCAAACGGGTATTATCACTTCAGCTCGGAGTGGACATGTAAGTAATGGCAATGATGGAGTACGTTACACTCCCGAGAACTCCAGAACTGAAGCCTCACCATCAGATTCAGCCTCTTATCCTTCCCAGAACACCGTCTTTCGTTTTGCAGTGGGAGGTGTCTTCAGTATATTCTTAGGCCCTCAAACGGGGCAAGAAACAAGTATCCATTTTCACTCTACTTATCTAACACTGCTATTCACACAGATATTCTGGTTGGTTGGTTGGTTGGTTGTTATGGCATATCAACCATTGTAGGTTATTTAATACCAAATCCTCTTTATACATTTTAATTATATGCTTTGTAAACATTATTTGCACACAGTTTAATGGTTATAAATATATGATTTGTTTGTGAATAGTTTGAGAGATATTCGGTCTTCATCAATATTGATCTTGTGCCACACTAACCAAAGCTAAATAAAAAAATGTTTTAAAAACTGGCTTGTTTGAGTATCATATCAAAAGATATTATAAAATAGTTGTTTCATCTGCAGCTATCGTAATTTTGTTGATTATGATATACAAAAATGAAACGGATGTTGGAGGAACGAAGGGGAAAAACAATAAAAACGCGTTAGAATTCCCAATGAAGTAGAGAAAAAGAGCGATAGAGAGAGAGAGAGGGATAGAGAGGGTGTTTGATAAAGAGTAAAGTAGAGAAAGAGAGGGCAAAATAGTCATCGTGGTAATCGTAACCTTTGGGGCGGCTTTCCATTTTAGCAAAAATAGTCTATAAATCACTTAAACATTTATATTTCAATTAAGTAATTACTCTCGGCTGCGCTGTGAAAAGTCGTCACTCTAAACGTCTTTAATCTAGAGATGGATTAATATATAAATATGTGAGTAGTACAAATATATATATATATATATATATTTGTGTGTGTGTGTGTTTGTGTGTGTGTGTGAGTTGTGGGGTGAATGCGTGTATATATGTATACGAACGTGTGTACATGTGTGTATATATATATATGTGTGTGTGTGTGTGTGTGTGTGTGTGTGTGTGTGTGTGTGTGTGTTATATAATTGAAGTAAAACAATATAGTATTCAGCGGGACAGAGTGGGGATCAGAAAAGAAACAAAACCATGTTTAGCGGGCAACGGCCATTTTTTTGAGCGTTATATATATATATATATATATATATATATATATATATATATATATATATACACGTTAGTATATGCATATTTACACACAGATATGTAAACACACCCACGAACATCGATATATAGAGGCCATATATATACAAACATATATATATACACTTACGTGGGGCACCTATGGTGGTGTAATGGTTAGCGACCTTGACTAGCTAACCTACACGAGTGAGTTCGAGTCTCATTGGGTGCCCCATTCATTCGGCCTTGTGCCACATCGAAGCAAAGCGCTTTGTAAATTACTATATACACTTACGTATACAGAAACATACACACATACTTATATAGGTATATACATACATATACATACACACACATACATATATGTATACACACAGATACTCATACACACATATATATACACACACATTCAAACACTTGTGTATGTAAATATATATATATATATATAGAGAGAGAGAGAGAGAAAGCGAGAGACATATTCATGGATATATATATATATATATATACAGACACAGACATGCACATATATACATGTATATATAGCTAGTTTTCACGCGTATTTTCTATGCTTGAGTATATTCGCGTGCATGTGTGTGTCTTTGTAATACCATATATGATATTATGTGCGTGTGTGTATGTGTGTCTACAGAAAAAAAATTTTCACCCATGTGACAAAGAGGTAAGGAGGTGCGCCCATGCTTGCATATATATAGAAATACACACACACACAAACTCACACGCGCATTTACAAACACATACACGGATATATATATATATATATATGTGTGGTGGTGGGGATAATTGTCATGAAAATGAGATCACAAAATTTAGTCTAATATATATATATATATATGTGTGTGTATGTGAGTGTGTTTTATAAGATCTCTCTCTCTCTCTCTCTCACTCTCTCTCTTCTTCTCTCACTTTATATCTATATCTATATATATATATATATTCTGTTTCCACTTTCCTCCACTTCATTACACAGTCCCTACCCCTGTTCCTTCTTAATTGTTGTCCTTCTTTTAACTTTGATCCGAGAGGACTGGTTAGTTTCTTTTATTTAAAAAATGATTAAAATTGGTCTATTTGTGAGTATATTAAAATTCTTTACCTCCCATATAATCTCTCTCTCTCTCGATATATATATATATATATATATATATAGTACATCTCTATAAAAGAATACATGGATAAATGTGCGTTCGCAAATACGAGCGATCGGCTTGTGATCACGCATGCGCAAAACACATCGACACCTGATAACTATTAAGAGCCATTTTCACATTCTAAACATCATGATAAATTCAGATTTTCTCATTTTCGTATGATCCAATATTTCTCTGTATTTGACTCTCTTTTTTCTCATCTATCTGTTTATGTATACAAAGGTAAACAAAATAATAGAAATACCTGGATATTTCAAAAAAATTATTTAAATATTGTTTTCTGATTGCAGCCCTCCGGTGAAATAAGGCTTTGTGCAGCTTCCTTCTTACAGTTTTTGAGGGAATTGGATTCTAGATAGGGTCATTAAGCTCAGCTGTAAGTTTTAGAGTTGCATTCTTGTAATCCTTTCCAACAATCCTCGTAAAAGTCCAACAATCCCCATGAGACAGCTTTCGCTTTCTTCCAGAGTTTTGCTTCAGTGAGGATGTTTTCCTTCTTTCTCAAATGCTGCAATTACTTTCGAGACAGTACTCGTTGCTTCACCATATAATTCAGCGGATTTTGTTGCACTAGCCACTGCCATAAAAGCACCAATAATTTGAACTCTTTAAAATTCTTTTAGATCTGCCATTTTAATGAATTTTAATTAATTTCTTCAGAGGATATCTGTAAAGAAAACAACAATTTTTGCAGAATAAGACGAGAGAGGTTAATAATAAATTAAAAAAAAACATAACAATAACCAACGTTTTATAGTTTTATAGTATTTTCAAAATTATGATACAAAGATTCTAGGCGTTTCCATTATTTTTTCCAATCCCTACATATATATATATATATAAAAGAAAGACCTTTAAAAATTACTCACTTTTTTGTAATATTTATTTCTGTAAACCCTATATTTTAAACAATCTGCATATTCAGACAAAGAAATCTTTATATATATATATATATATATATATATATATATATATATATATATATTCCCCTACCCCCGTAGGGTTGAGCTCTCTAGCGAATGAAGTAATCGCGTTGCCATTAGCGTATATGCAAGGCTCTTCATATGAATTGAGCTCTCGGTAGCCGTTAAGCGGATGTATAAAAACAATAGCAATTGTGATTCATAACAATTAAAATTTACTTCGCTGCTGGTTTCCTCGTGGCTGAGGGGTAGAGTATTGGATTGTCGTTTGAGTCAACCGGGTTTCGATCCCAGCTACGGGTATCTAGTATGTCTAGCCACACTGATGAGTTCTGATAGAACGAAACATATCTGTCTGTGGATGACAATATATATATATATATATATATATATGGCCAGGGAGACCTGGGTTCAATCCTAGGTCGAGTCATACCAAAGACTTTAAAAATGGTACTTGATGCTACCTTGCTTAACACACAACATTATAAGGTAAGGATCAAGGGTAAAGTGGTGCAATCCAGGATAAGAAGTAGCGCCCTACCCTACACCTTGGTGTAGTAGCTATTGAAAAGGGAGCTTTCGGGTCACTCTCGACTACGGTCGCCAACTTTATTTTGTATGCCTGGAATTAACTGTTACCCAGCAAAAAGAGCATGTAATATCGATTTTTTGATTGAGCAATACATTATATTTTCAAATATTTGCAAGTAAATAATTTTTTTTTTTTTTTTGCAGTTTCTTCTTTCCTATTGACCATATTTTTTTTTCATTCATGTCACATACAATGCAATAAAATACTAATCTGAATATACCTCTCCTCTCTAAAGAGAGACATCATATCATTAAGGACCGTTGTAGCCATAGGAACAAACACTTTCATGATTTGCTAATATATGACTGTATTTTTTTCTCTATATGTCTATGTGTGTGCATGAGTGTGAGTGTGTTATTTAATATTTGATGCGTGTATATCGTGTCTCAGTGTGTGCGTCTGTGTGTATTTGTTTATTTTAAAATTAAGAATGTCAGGATGTAAGGTAGGAGTGTGTGTGTGTGTGTGTGTGTGTGTGTGTGTGTGTGTGTGTGTGTGTGAGTGTGTGTAAAATTTTATGAAGTATACATATCGAATGCAGCTGTTTTATATTTTCATAACCATCAAGTTATAATCGCTGCTTTTCCTTTTCGAATTCCTTGTATCTATTTCACTGTGGCATCTCGCACGCATCTTAAATCTCTCGACTCATTCTAAAAATAAAGTACCATATAACATTTAGTGAATATATATATATATACACACACACACATATATATAAATATATATATATATATATATATATATATATATATATGCATTCTAATCATAATTAAAATTATGTTCCTATTTTTCAGTAACCGAAACTACGTCACCTCTGACATCATAATTCCCTTAGTTGTTCATGATATATTCTTAATGACGATTAAATAAGTATTATTTAATCTTAATTAGCATCTTAATTATCAAGCATGTCTCTATAAAAATATAGCTGTTTTATGTTGGCGTAAAAAGAGCCCAATTTATTACAGAATTCATTGGAATACCCAAATGATCAGATTTGACACAAGGTCATTTTGCTGAGTGTGTCCAGTCAAGAATCAAGACACATGCGTTGCAGTCACAAAAATATTTGATCCTTACGGTTTAGGAGCATTTCAGGCCCCGAGTGATAAACTTAGCCTTGCTATGCAGGAATTGTCGATGGAAAAGACTCCTAAGACCAGGGAATTAGCTTAATAAACCCCACTTGGCACGAATGCCAGATAGCTCTCAGAAAGACACTGGGAGGGGCAGCCGGTCTAATTAATATGGTTAGAATAACAAAAAATAAAAATATATGGTGTTCATAATTCAATAACTAATCACATGGTGTTATCGATTTCAAATATTTTGCTCTCAATCCTAGGTATATAATTTTATATAAAATCAATTAAAGCAAAGTTAAAATCAATTTAATATTTCAAAATGAATTTTCATTCAATTTCGTTACTATTTTTAATTCAAAATAATTTTTTTTAGCATTAAAACCTTAATGATTACGTTCTTCCGGTGAATAATTTTGCTATCATATAATGATAAAAATAATAACAATACGTAAGAGAACAGCGAGTGTAGAAATAATAATAATAATAATAATAATAATAATAATAATAATTCGACCACACAAACAACTGGTATATGCACAACCCTGCACCTGTCCTAGAAAATAGCACGCACAAACTCCTATGGGACTTTAACATACAAACGAATCACCTAATCCCAGCCAGAAGACCAGACCTTACATTAACCAAAAAAAAAAAAAGAAGAGAATTTGCAAAATTGTCAACTTTGCTGTCCCGGCGGACCACAGAATAAATCTGAAGGAATGTGAAAAGAGGGATAAGTACCTCGACCATGCTAGAGAATTGAAAAAACTGTGGAACATGAAAGTAACGATTGTGCCAGTTATGATTGGTGCTTTAGGAACAATAACTAAAGGATTATTAAAAGGTCTGGGGGACTTGGAAGTTGGCGAACGGGTAGAGACTATCCAAATGACAGCATTACTGAGAACGGTAAGAATACTGAGGAGAGTCCTGGAGACTTGAGGAGACTTGCTGTCACTCACACTCCATTGAAAAACCATCTACTAATACTGATGTGAAAAACTCTAAAAGAGTAAATAATAATAATAATAATACGTAAGAGAATAGAGAGTTTAGATAATAATAATAATAATAATAATACACCAGAGAATAGTGAGTGTAGGTTGTAATAATAATAATAATATAAAAGAGAATAACGGTGTAGATTATGCTTTGACAGAGACGAAACCATTAATCACATAATAAGCGAAAAGGAGTACAAGACTAGACACGATTGGGTGGGAAAGGTGACCCACTAAGAACAGTGCAAGAAATTGAAAATTGATCACAATTGTTGGTATATTCACAAAATAGAATACGTCCTGGAGAATGAGACGCATACAGTTCTCTGGGCTTATGAGATACAAACAGATCACCCGATCCTGGATAATTAAAAAAAAAGAAAAGAAAAAAAGAGAGAATCAACCATATAGAGTACTTTGCCGTCCCGGTGAACAAGAGAGTGAAAATCAAATAAAGCTAAGAAGAGATAAATACTTGGAATTTGCCAGTGAAATAAAAAAAAACTGTTGGTTGGTTGGTTGGTTGGTTTATCAACCTTTGTAGGTCATTTAACGCCAAATCCATTTTATACAAATAAACAATTCCATTTCAAACAATTCAGTTTAGCATAAGTACACAGTTTAATTGTCAAAGACATTTCTATTTTAAGCTATTCAGTTTAGTCAAACGGTTCTAATTAAATAATTCAGGTTAGTATAAGTACAGATTTTGTTTACGCACAGTTAAATGGCAAAACAGTTCTATATTAAACAATTCAGTTTATTGTAGTAACAGTTTCAATGTCAAAAAACAGTTCCATTTCAAATAATTCAGTTTAACATAAGTACGCTGTTTAAATGTAAGTACAGAGAGTAATTGTCAAACACATTTCTATTTCAAGCAATTTAGTTTAGTCAAACAGTTTTAATTAAAAATATTCAATTTGGCATAAGTAAGCAGTTCTATTTAACCCATAGATAAGGCCATATCAGATACTACCATTGTGGACCAGAGTGAACCTGAGAGCAATTGCAATGAAGGGCTACTCCGCATTCCCCAAAGCCCCAGCATCACTGGAACCTCACCATCAGATTGTTTAGTGTCATATCATGGACACTCGTTGCTGGGCAGGGGTCTTACCCTTCTGCAGAGGTGCAGTCGTTGTACTCTACAGCCCCTGCAGACTGGGCAAGAAGAAAACTGTGCAACGTAAAGGCAACGGAGATACCAGTAGTAGTTAGTGCACTTTGTGATGGGGCTAGAAAAGTTGAAAATCTGAAAACGAATCACGGCCATCTAAACAATATTCTTGAGATTGGCCAGAATATTGATAAGAGTCCAGGAGACCTGTAAAGATTTGCAGTCACTCAGACTGTGGAGGAAAACGCTGGTATGAAAAACTCAAAAGTCAAAATAATAATCATCATCATGTCGTGCTGCTAACACGGATATCCCTGACCCTCTCTCGCCACTTCTCCCTATCGTTCATCGCCTCTGGCAGGTCTTCAGGGTTACATCCCGTATCTTCACATAGCTGCTGTATGTATGTTCGAGCTGGTCGTCCTGCTTTTGCTCGGCCATATGTGGGGGTCCATAGGAGTACATCACTTATGAGCTCGTCCCTACTTCTCCAGCAGTGTCCTGCATGTCTGGTTCGTCTACCTTGGATAGTTTTCGTGATGGGATGCATGTGGCCGTATAGTTGGTGCCTTGTGGGGTGTTGCCGTCAGGACTTGTTCAATATTGCTCACAACATTCTTGTGTAATTGCCGTCTAGCTTCTTCTCCAGCCGTTTTGTTTGTGTCCAAGTAGTGCAGTATCGACACGACCGCTGCTTGAAAGAAACTGCGTTTCCTTTTATCGGTCAGGTCTGATTTCCATATGATCGATAGTTTATCGAAAGCTGTCCATGCCTTCGTTAGCCGCGTGTCGATGTCCTTTTCAGTTGATGAGATACTGCTTCCTAGGTAGTTGAATTTGTCTACCAGTTTCAGAGAGGTTCCCTCTAGTGTGGAAATGTAGCCTGTTTGATAATAATAATAATAATAATAATAATAATAATAATAATAATAATCCCGGTGGACTACTGAATAAATCTGAAGGAAAGTGAAAAGAAGGATAAGTACCTCGACCTTGCTAGAGAATTGAAAAAACTGTGGAACATGAAAGTAACGATTGTGCCAATTTTGATTGGTGCGTTAGGCACAGTAACTAAAGGATTATTAAAGGGCCTGGAGGACTTGGAAGTTAGCGGACGGGTAGAGACTATCCAAACGACAGCATTGCTGAGGACGGCCAGAATACTGAGACGAGTCCTGGAGACTTGAGGAGACTTGCTGTCACTCAAACTCCAGTGAAAAACCATCTACTAATACTGATGTGAAAAACTCTTGGAGTAAAAAATAATAATAATAATAATAATAATAATAATGGGATTTTGAAATACAAACGATTACCTAATCTCGGCCAGATGACAGGACTTTATAATAATCAACAAAAAAGAAAGAGAACATGCAGAAATGTAGATTTTGCTGTCCCGGCTGACCAAAGAGTAAAGCTGAAAGAAAGCAAAAAGAAGGTTTGAAAAAACTCAACACACGACCCCAAGTACCTTACAAGGACTAGAATTTCCGAAGGAGGTGATGTACAAGTAAAGGGAATAACAATAATTTTTTTTAAAAAAAAATTAAATACCGAATCAGAAATTTTTTGTGGACCTATTCATCTTAGAATATTTACTTTTGTCTCATTGAACCAACACCAATCTTTATATATATATATATATATAAAGAGAGAGAGAGAGAGAGAGAGCGAGAGAGAGAAACAAAGAGAGAGACAGAGATAAATCCTATGTATGTGTGGTGGTTGGGTGTGGGTATATAAGGCATGGAAAAAGAAGTTACTGTCAAACAGATATATATATATATATAGTAAATATAGTCAAACCCCAAGAGAATAGATGGATAGAAACTTTGGTAAATGCACGGAAACTCTCTCTCTCACACACACACACACACACACAGATGCACACACAAATATATATACATATATATATATATATATATATATATGCATATATATGAATGTACTGAGAAAGGCTATGAATGTACTGAGAAAGGAAGGAATGTTTGACATCAACAGACTAAAGTAGAAATATATCGGAATTCAGTCTAGTAGATATAATCATATTTAGATAGAACTTAATATATGTATATATATATATATATATATATAAAGAGAGAAGGGGTGAGAGAGAAAAAGCGAGATAGAGATAGAGAGAGAGAGAGAGAGAGATGTCAGCGGATTTTATCCATTACATTAGCTAAATTCTCTCGGTTGTGAAAGGTTGGTCTTTCCCAGTGCAATATACGCTGACCTTTTACTAAAACTACCGGAGGCTTCGCCCATAATGCCAATCTCCTTTCATAGAATGGCAAGAGATCCTCCTAAATACATACACAATCATTTTTGTTGCTGTTGTTGTTGTTGTTCTTACTTCTGTAAGTTGGTATATTCTCATACGAGATTAGCAGTACGCATGCGCCGAACACGATTTCCTCTTCCCGTTGTTAACGGACTTGCCTGACAGGAGGTTTTGGTACGGCAGTGATTTTGACAACTAAGGACAATATGCTCAGCTGTACTTTTTAAGAGTCGTTTTTGTTTTATTTATTCATTCATTTGAGGGTTTTTTTTGTTTGTTTTTTTTTAAGCATTTCTTTTTCCTTTTTTTTCTTTTATTCGAGTTTTTTTCTTGAAATAAATAATGCTTATGTGTTCTGATATAAAAATGTTTAGAGCTCAAACGAATAAGATTGGCCATACATACGTCTATATATATATATATATATATATATATATATATATATATATATGTGTGTGTGTGTGTGTGTGTGTGTGTGTGTGTCTGTGAGTCTATGCGTGTGTGCATTGCGTGTTTATGTGCGCGTGTTTATGTGTGTGCACATGCGTGTATGTGTGTGTGTGTGTGTGAGTTTATTGTGTGATTGTGCGTGTGCATGTGTGTGCGTACGTGCGTGTGCTTATGTGTGTCTGTGTGTGTTTGGTGTGTGCTCGTGTTTGTGTGGACGTATGCGCGTGTGTGCGTGTGTGTGCATGCTTGCGCACGTGTATGTGTGTGTGTGTGTGTGTGCATGCGTGCGCACGTGTATGTGTGTGTGTCCGTGCTTGTGTGTGGTGCACGGCATCCTAACTCTATGCCACTTCATAGTGCACACAAGTCATTAGACTGGAGGCCGGTTTTACTGAAGGGAGAGAATTAGGTTGTTTTAGTTTCAACTTCAGCTAACTGCTGTCTACTGTCTACCCTTGTGTTGTCGGCTCAAAAAATTCAAAGGAATCTTTTAAATTTACATTTGGTTTAAAATATCATTTAACTTATTTAGTTTAAGTAAGTATATTTGATTATTTTAGTTTGAGTTGATACATTAATTTTATTTAAATTGTAAAAAGGAAATTTTGGGGCTTCAATTCACTCGCAGAAAAAGATTTGCTTAAGTTTAAAGCTTTAACATTTTTTAATTAAAGTTTGATTCATTTTTGGCATTTTCCCAATTAAAGTTTGTTCAACATTTTAAATTAAAGTTTAAAGAATTATTCATTGATAAAATGCAATTCTTTTTTAGCAATTTAAGAAGCAAAACAATAAAACAAACAAGTTTGAATAGAATTTATTTTAGTTTCTTCAAGATGTAAAGCAAGCTTTTTTTTTTATTATGAAATGAATTAAATTTTGTTTTTAGTAAATTTAATGTTATTATTCAATTTGATATTTATTTTTGAAATCGTAAAAAAGAAAAATCTTTGTTAGTGTGGGTGAAAACGAAAAATTAATTGAATTAAAGTTTAGTTTTTAACCATGATAAAAAGTAGCCTAAGTCAAAATTTTCAATTAAAAGTTTAAGTTTGAATAATAAATGTTAATAAAATTTTAATTGGGAAGGTTTATTAACATTTCTTAATTAAAACTTTATCCATTATTTACATTAAAAGTACAAAAAAATCGAATTTCTTCGCGCTTTTGTTTTCAAAGTTAAATAATAAATGAGTATTTTTATTACATTGGTTACCAACTGGTGGACTGTAAGGATTTTACTGATTAAAATTAAAGAAAAAAATAATATTAATAGATTTTATTACATGGAGTTGATGTCAATATTTTAATTAGTTTTTTTAAGAAAGGTCTCCTTTTACGTCTTTTGACGTTTTCACCTTCTGTGCTTGTTTTAATGTTTTTACTGCAAATTTTTTTAAAAAAGAATAATGATAATACCATTTTATTTATCACATTTTTTTCAATATTTTTTTGATATTGTTGTGAAAGGATAAAATGCATTTTTTTTATCTTTAGTTGTTTTGCTTTAAGGTTAAAAAAATATTTTTTATATATATTTTATATATATTATATTTATACAAGAATGCTGCGAGCAATCTTGAACAAGTCCTGACGGCAACCCCCCACAAGACACCAACTGTACGGCCACCTGCCTCCTATCACGAAAACTATCCAAGTTAGACGAACCAGACATGCAGGACACTGCTGGAGAAGCAGGGACGAACTCATAAGTGATGTACTCTTATGGACCCCCACATATGGCCGAGCAAAAGCAGGACGACCAGCACGAACATACATTCAGCAACTATGTGAGGATACGGGTTGTAGTCCAGAAGACCTGCCAGAGGCGATGAACGATAGGGAAAAGTGGCGAGAGAGAGTCAGGGATATCCGTGCTACCAACACGACATGATGATGATGATATTTATACACTTTATATATATTTTATATATATATCTATATTTATATACTTTAGAAAAAGTTAGCGATCATAGACGAGGGTAATATGAAGGCTCCCTTTTCAATAGCTACTACACCGAAGTGTAAGGGAAGGTGCTACTCCATTTCCTTGATTGCTCCACTTTCCCCTTGATCCTTACCTTATCGTGCTGAGGGCTAAGCAAGATGACATTATATGCTTTAAAGCGTATTTAAATAACCAAACTAAAGGAAAGGCAACTTATGAATGTTTTTAAATTTAATATAAAGTTTTAAAGTAATAAAACTTTTAAATTTCTAGTTTAATGGCACTATGCAGCCATTACTATTTTTTGTTCTATTAAAAACAGTTTTATTGTTGATAATTAAACGATTAATAATATTTTGCAAAACTGCAAACTTAACAGTTTTCCTCAAACAAAATCATACCCCTAATTTTTTTTTAATGAACAAGTACATTTTCAAGCTGTAAGCAAATCTCAGGAATTTTTCGTTTTAATTTATTGTAGTGTGTATGTGGGCAAGGTGAGTGATCAAAAGCTATAATTAAGAGTTTAATTAATTTAGCTTGAAAATTTACCCCTAAATTGAAGTAGCTAGAGAAATATTTGTTAAAGAGGTTTAATTTACCATTTCAGATATTACTGAATTCCTAGCCATGCCCCAGAAGTGCTGTGTGTTTGCTTACAAAACAAATTACTGAAGTCAGCAAGACAAAACTATGTGTGGTGAGATTAATAAAATACCAGTTTAACATTTTCTAAAAAAAAACAACGATACCGAGCAATGGATAAAATCAGTTCCAAATGCCAATCCAAATGTCAACAACTTTGGCTTTTAGATTTTGATACCATAGAAATTCAAGGAAAAATCCGTCCAAAAAAATCTACCTTCTGTAAGGCTAGGTGTGCCACGTAGTCAAATACCAACACCCTCAATTGTTCAAAGGAATATAAAAAAAACTGGTACTGTTAGAAATCAAATTGAAGATGAACTTAATGTTTTTTTTTAGAATTAGATAAATTAATTAAACAAATTTGAAAGAAAGTCTACTCAACAAAAAAGACTTTTTATGTCCAGTAGTAGCATTTTTGGATGAAAATATTTTAACTGTTCAAACATCAAAATTTGTTGATGGTATTCCTCTTTTTATGTTGAGAATTTAATACAATTTGTGATTTAAAACATTTCATTATGGAGTTAAGTGTTAAATGTCAAAACAGTTCTATATCAGACAATTCAGTTTAGCATAAGTACAGTTTCAATGTAAAAAAACAGTGCAATTTCAAACTATTCAGTTAGCGTAAGCAAGTAGTAAAAATCTAAGTACAAGTTTGTCAAAAACATTACTATTTCAAGCTATTCAGTTTAGTCAAACAGTTCTAATTCAAACAATTCAGTTTAACATAAATATGCTGTTTAGTTCTACTTAACCCATTGAGAAAGCCCTATCAGGTGCTACCATTTCGGTCTAGAGTGGACCTAGAAGCAATGGCAATGAAGGAGTACTCCACATTCCTCAAGGCCCCAGCATTACTGGAATCTCACCATCAGTTTGTTTAGTGTCTTATCCAGGACACTCATTGGGAGTGGTCTTACCCTTTACGAAAAGTATAGAAACTATACCAATTTAACGGACTATGGAAAACCAAAAGTTCCTTCTAACCACACTTGCCAATGGTAATTTTTTTTATTTCATCCCTTTCCATATAATAAAGGAAAAGGTTTGGTCTAAATCATTAAGTAAAATTTTTATGCTTATTTCTGAGTTTAATTTTTTCAACAAGGAGAAAAAGCATACTTCTATTTTAGTAATTCTAGTTTTGAAAGATTTTTGCAAACATGGCACACCCAGGAAAGAAAAGGAACCAGCTCTAAAAGTTTTGAAACTTTCCTAGAATAATTTTGTTTTAATTGTCTATATTGATTGTTTATATACACATTTCGGCTGATGTCTCCCAGCCTTCTCGGATTCTGTTTGACAAACCCAGTAACTGTAATGTAAATTTAAAAAAAAAATCTTTATCTATTCGCTTGACCAGTTGGCTGGGGCTGTAGAATACACCGACTGCAACTCTGCAGAGGAGTAAGACCCCCCTCCCAACGAATGTCCTGTTTATGACACTAAACAATCTGATGGCGAGGTTCCAGTAATGCTGGAGCTTTAGGGAATGCCGAGTACCCCTTTACTGCCATCGCTCCCGGGTCCACTCCGGCCGGGAGTGGTAGCACCTGATATGGGTCCTATCTATGAGTTAAAAAGAACTAAACCGTACTTCCTTCACTATACTGATAATTGATTAAAATAGTCCTGTCTTGACATTTAAAACAGCGCACTAATGTTAAACTGAATTTTCTAAAATAAAACTGACAGTTAACTCAGTGTATTGCCAACTCGGCTGGGGCTGTAGAATACAACGACTGCTCCTCTGCAGAGGGGTAAAACCCCCCAACGAGAGTCCTAGATATAACTCTAAACAATCTGATGGTGGGGTCCCAGTAATGCTGGGGCTTTGGGAATACGGGGCACCCCTTCATTGCCATTGCTCCCAGGTCCACTCTGACCCGGCATGGTAGCACCTGATAGGGTCCTATCTATGGGTTAAATAGAACTAACGGTATACTTATGCGAAACTGAATTGTTGATTGAACTGATTAGCTTGGGGTAGAAGCGTTTTTAACAACCGTACTTACATTTAAACTGTGTGCTTATGCTAAACTGAATTATTTGAAATAGAACTGTTTTTGACATTGAAACTTATTTACACTATACTGATTTGTTTAACATTGAACTGTTTTGACATTTAACTGTGTGTTAACAAAATCTGTACTTATACTAAACTGAATTAGCTGAATTAGAACTGCTTGATTAAACTGAGGAGCTAGAAATAGAAATGTTTTTCACAATTAAACTGTACTTACATTTAAACAGCGTGCTTATGCTAAACTGCATTGTTTGAAATTAAACTGTTTTTGACATTGAAACTACCTAGACTAAACTGAATTGTTATATATAACTGCTTGAATAAACTGAGTTGTTTGAAATAGAATTGTTTTTGACAATTAAACTGTGTACTCATGGTAAACTGAATTGTTTTAAATAGAACTGATTATTTACATAAAAATAGATTTGGCGTTAAATAACCTAAAACGGTTGATATGCCATTCGTCGGGAATAGATTGAATAAAGGGGTCACTGACACTTGTAAATAATGTAAATATTATGGATATTATATCTCTTACCAGAAATCATAATTACCATTTTGTGTTGTTTAATAATTATCAATGTCCATAGCAAAAAGACATATTTTCTTTTATCTTACTTTCAACACATCCTATTATCTTCAGATGCGAAAAAAATGCTCTTCTAAGTCTTTTCAAAGATGGTTAACTGAATTTTCTTCTAAAATTCTTGTAAATCATTTTTTAATAGGCCTCCAGTTCTGGCGTGTGTGTGTGTGCTTTTTTTTTTTTTTGCTTTTTTTTCCCCTTTATCTCTTTTCCTCTACTTTTTTCAATTACATCCCTCTTTTAAATTTTCTAGCGTTAACAACATGATAAGAGCCAGACGAAACCGGTCGTTCATATTTTTTTAACAATAAACATGCCCACAGTTTTCCTAAATCTATGTCTTCCTAGTTATTAATATATATATATATATATATATATATACAAATTGACGCACGTATACTTACACGCATATATATATATATATATATATATATATATATATATATAGGTCCCGAAAACTTAACTATTGTCTGCAATATTGTAATATCTGTTGTAGGCTAAGTTTGTTTTAAGCTGGACATGCTAGTTATACGATATCTCATAGAGGGAAAATGAAAAACGCCGTAATCCAAAATTGATTGATTTATTAGAAAGAGAGTCGACGTAAAACGTTTCGGTTTTAGTGAGCTTTCGTCAGAACTATCAAATGGTGACGAAGGTTCACTAAAAAACAAACGTTTTATCGTCAACTTTCCTTCAAATAAATGAATCAATTTTTGATTACTCTATTTTTCAATTTTTTTCCATATTTTCGGATTCTTTTCCTTTATTTACTTGCAAGAAATCTCATGACAGCAATCTATCGAAGACTTGTTTTTCAAAAGTCATTTAGCAGCAACCTACATGCAACACGTGTGCAAAGTATGAAAGTCGTCAGCAGCTTTGAGAAGTCATTTGAGCATGCACGAGGACGGGAGTAAGATTATGAAAAAAAAAAAAAAAATTCCTTGGTCGCTTATGGCAAGGAATTATTTTTTTCTGGCTACAATATACTCAGCTTGATATGTCACACTAGTTCCCAAAGGTTAGTTAGTTAGTTGGTGACGGTAGTCGAGGGTGACCAGAAGGCGCTCTTTTCAATTGCTACTACACTGCGGTGTTGGAGAGGGTGCAACTCCTTTCCCTGGATTGCTCCACTTTACCCTTGATACGTACCTTATATTGGTAAGTGTTAAGCAAGTACCATTTTTAAAGTCTTTGTTATGACTCGACCTTGAATTAAACCCCGGTCTCCCGGGCCATTGGCGAAACCTTACGCCTACCTAATCGAGATGACCTTCCTCTACAAAAAGTGTTAGTCACTATATATATATATATATATATATATATATATATATATATATATATATACCCTCTACCCTATTTTGAACCCTGGCAAAAAATGGAGTCATCTTTGAAAGTAGCAATTATATATATGAGCACTCTGGTATCCATTAAACCCAAATGTAAACAAAATGAAAGCTTCTACATAATGCCTTTTAATTCCCGAGCTGGTGTATTTCGACTGTTGGCTGAGCGGTATGGTACAAAGTCTACGTAAAATTGGGCGGGTTTCAATCCCTGCTTCAAGGGTCCTACGTGTCGAGCCACCCTGAAGAATTGTGATACAACGAAACAGTGTGTCTGTTTATGACACTATATATACGTATATATCAACTTATTTTTAGAATTTTTCCTATGTGGCATAACAGTTATAGTCATTGTGAAATGAAGTCGACAATCCGCTTTCAAATCCCAGACGACGCTGTTTGTATTTCACTTCAGACTAGTAGTCCTGAAAAAGACTTAAAACTTTCTCTCCTCCCTCTAGTCGCAGATAAATTTATAGTGAACACGAGACTCTTTATTTTTGGTAAGGCAAACCGTTTGGAGAACAGAAAACTCCGAAATTAAATCCTGAAACGTGTGTTCGTTTACTTTCTTTCTTTAACGGCTTATCCATCTTTGTGGGATATTTATAGCCAAAACAATCCTTTTAGAAGAGTAGTGATACACTTTAACCAATAGCTGAAGTGGATAACGAGTTTCATTTCTTTCCGAAGTGTATTAGTCCGAAAATGAAGATTATAGCGCTATCGGAGTTTGAACTCGATTATTAAGATTTCCCAGTTTGACACGTTAGCCACAAAGTTATTGGACTCCCATCAGCAGAATATTGGGAAGGAGAATCTGTGGTAACTTTTGTACACTTATATTAATGTAAGACTTCTGGCTAAATACCCTTTTTAGGCTGAGCTTAGCATCGATATTAAATATTGGGCAATATTTGGGGAATATTTATCCCCTCAGATAAGAGCAGGTTATTAAATGTGTATATGAGGCAGTTGATTGAAGACCAAAAAATAATTTTCTATCGCAGAAATGTTTTCAAGTTTCATTGTATTTATCTATTTTAAAAGTAACTAAGAAACTGTAATTTAAAAAGAAAGCCGGCAATCTCGTCTTGTTATGATAAATTGCAAGATCTCTATGCAAAAAGGTCAAATCAATATTACTTGCCTTGTTTAGATTGGTTTGGTTAAGTTTTATGGCATATCAACCATTGTTGGTTATATAATGCCAAATCCTCTTTATACATATGTATTGAATATGTAGAGTTTGATTTGGTTCGGTTTTATGGCATATCAACAGTTATTGGTTATATAATGCCTGTTTTTACATATGCATTAAATATATGATTTGTAAACACTTCTTGTATATATACACACACACATATATATATACATATATATATGTGTGTGAGGGCTATTAAAAAAAATCTAAGTCTCACCCAGATAGAAGAGCCGTAGCTTCATTTTTTGTGGCCACACTCTACCACTACACATAAATCTAGAAAAATCCGAATTAGTTTTTCTAATTTTGTAAGAAGTCCTTTTGTTTTGCCAAAACAAAAATCTTCACCGATGCCTTTTTTCTGGGTGACACTTTGATCTTTTTGGAAGACACTTATATATATAATTATGAATGGAGGAGTTGATATATTAAGTTAGAAATCAACATGACAAAAATATCCGGCACACAACTACACGTGACATACGGAACACTCGTTTCGACCTTATTAGGTCTCATCAGCAGTACACGCCGTTATCTCCATTACTGGAGATCGAACCAACAACCACAGTATGCAGTGGCTACCGAATTAACAAGTCATGGTAAATAACAAGTCATGGCAAAAATGGCATAAAAGTAAAATCCCTATTTTTTCATATATATATATATATATATATATATATGAAAAAATAGGGATTTTTCTTTTATGTTATTTATATAGAGGTTGCGACAGAAATACATCCTACGTTTTAAACTGTAGCCTGTCTGATGCAAGTAAATTTATGTAAGTAGCAATGCCAGCTAATCTATCTAATGTCTCACCGTTTATTTCTTTTAGATATTATCTGTTACGATCATGGGTTGGACCGGTGCACACGGCACATTTGTTATTGAAATGTTTTTAGTTTTGTTTTTTTAAGGCTGATGAATCTGTAATTGCTACACAGTGTTGTTTGTGCTCATTTCATTGTATGTTGGGATGATGCTGTTCCGGATAAAAAAAAAAAAAAAGACCTTGCTACATTGATAATTTCAGAACAACAATAAAAAATAAATGTATCTATTTAATTAATTAAGAATAGTGAAATAATTTTTTTAATATAACTTACATTGTTCTTTTTGTCAAACTTGAAAAACATGACCAACCTAAAGCATAGTCATAATTGATCGTATTTGAAAAATAGCTAGATGTATCTACAATCATTTCCAAAACATTTTTAATGTCAAAATCAATTTAAGTGTATTTCTATAATAAAATCATTTCCAATACATTTTTATTGTAAAATCGTTTTTAGTATATTTTCATAGTTCAGTCATTTCCTATGAATTTTTTTTGCCCAGTCGGCTGGGGCTGTAGAATACACGGACTGCTTCTCTGCGCAGGGGTAAGAACCCCCCCCCGAAAGGTGTCCTGGTAATATGACACTAAACAATCTGATGATGAGGTTCCCGTGATGCTGGAGCTTTGGGGAATGCGGAGTACCCCTTTCATTGCCATTGATCCCAGGTCCACTCTGGCCCGGAGTGGTAGCACATGATAGGGCCCTATCTATGGGTTAAATAGCACTAAACAGCATACTTATGCTAGACTGAGTTGTTTAAATTAGAACTGTTTGAATAAACTGAATTGCTTGAAAGAGAAATCCTTTTGACAATTAAACAGTTTACTTACATTTAAACTGCGTAATTATGCTAAACTGAATTGTTTGAAATGGAACTGAATTGTTTTATAAAGAATGTTTCGACATTTAACTGTGTGTAAATAAAATCTGTACTTATACTAAACTTAATTGATTGAATTAGAACTGTTTGAATAAACTGAATAGCTTGAAATAGAAATGTTTTTGACAATTAAACTGTGTACTCATGCTAAACTGAATTGTTTAAAAATCCTTTGCATAAAAATGGATTTGGCGTTAAATAACCGACAAATGTTGATATGCCATAAAATCCAACCTACCAACAAATAAAATTTTTGAAGAAAATCATTTCCAACGTTTTTGTTTTTTTTGTGATAAATTCAGTTCCAATGCATATTTATTATAAAGTAAAACCCATCTTATTTTTACGGTAAAATTATTTCCAACGCATTTTCTACAGTAAAATCAATTTCAATGCATTTTTATAATATAATAAAACACATCTTATTTTTACAGTAAAATCATTTCCCATAAGTTTTGACAGTAAAATCATTTTTAACAAATGTTCACCCGAAAATCTTTAACTATAAATATTTACAGCAAAAACATTTCTAATGCCTTTTTAAGTTAAAAGAATTTCTAGTGAATTTTTAAGAAAAATCATTCTCGATGCATTTTTATTGTAAAATCCTTTCCAACGCATTTTTATTGTAAAATCATTTAAAACACATTTTTATTGTAAATTATTTTCCTATGCATTTTGTTGTAAAAATCAATTCCATTGTAAATTATTTCCAGTGAATTTTTATTATGTGATCATTTGCAACAGATTTTTATGGTGAATTAACTTGTAATGTATTTCTTTAGATAAATATTTTCAAACGAATCATTATTGTAAAATTATTTCTAGTGCATTTTGTTGTAAAAATCAATTCCATTATATTTCAAAAGAAAATTATTTCTAACATATTTTATTATGAGATTATTTGCTACGAATTTTTATAGTAAATTCATTTCCAATACATTTTTTGGTAAAATCAATTCCATTTTATTTTAGAGGTAAATCATTTCCAATTCATTTGATCATGATATCACTTGAAATGCATTTCTATGGTAAAATAACTTCCAATGTATTTTCATAGAATAATAATTTCCAATTGATTTCCAATGCATTTTTTAAAATAAAATCATTTCCCTTCATTTTAATAGAAAAATCATTTTCAACGCTATTTTATAGTAAAATAATTTCTATGAATTTTACTATAAAATCATTTCCAATGCATTTTTATACTAAAATCGTTTCTAATGCATTTTTACGGATAGATAATTTTCGCTGTATTTTAAGAATAAAATCATTTCGAATGCATTTATATAGTAAATTAATTTCTAATCCATTTTTATTATAAAATCGTTTCCGAGGAATTTTTATTGTAAATTAATTTCTAATGCATTTTTATAATAAAATCATTTCCAATGCACTTTTATAGTAAATTAATTGCTAATATATTCTTATAATAAAATTGTTTTCTATGCATTTTTATAGTAAATTAATTTTAATGCATTTTTATGATGAAATTATTTCCAATGCATCTTTATAAAAAAATAATTTCCAATGCATTTTAATTATAAAATCATTTCCAATACATTTTTATTGTAAATTAATTTCTAATGCGTTTTTATAATGAAATCGTTTCCAATGCATTTCTATAATAAAATCGTTTCCAATGCATTTCTATAATAAAATCGTTTGTCGTGCACTTTTCTTTATGAAATCATTTCTATTAAATTCTTATAGTAAAGCAATTTCTAAAGTATTGTTATAATAAGATAATTCCATGGAAGTTTTGTTGTAAAATCATTCCCAGTGTATTTCTATAAACAAATCAGCCGCCCCATTGTTCTAGTAGGTAAAGTGTTCGCCAATGGCCGAGAGATCAAGGTTCAATCCCGTGTCGTATCATACCAAAGACTCAAAAATGGTACTTGATGCCTCTTGGCTTAACACTCAACATTATAAGGCATGTGTGAAGGGCAAAGTGGAGCATTCCTAGAAAAAGAGGTTGCGCTCTCCTCAACAGACGCCAACTTTACTTAGATTATTACAGTAAAATTATTATCATGCAGTCTTTAGATTCTAGTAATTTTTAATGGATTTCCAGTAAGAAATCTCGTCTTGCAGGTTTTTATTTGTACGATCAATTCAGATTTTTGGCGAGGCTGTTTGCTTTTCTTTCATTGTTCTTGCAAAACACAGGATCCCATCTATTATCAGCCCAACTCCAGCTATAATGAAAATTGTACGTCAAACCATAATCTCTTCCATTTGCTGGGCAACCAGGATAAGAGAAGGAAAAACAGAATTCAAGACCTGGGGACTGTTGTATATCAATGAACCAGTCTTCTGCCATCAGATCATCCAAAAAGTGACACCGATTCTTTACAAGCCTTCAACCTAAACCGTTGGACTCTTTTACGTCATACGCGACGAAAGAGTATATATATATATATTTGAGTATGTAGGTTGATAAAGAGCAATACTCGCATACACACACACACACACACACACACACACACACACACACACACACACACACACATGTATATATATATATATATATCATTGACTGTAATTATTTTATCCATTAGATCTGAAGAATTCCTGTTATTTTCGGTGTTATTGATTCATATCAATACTCATAACAGGATGGAAATAAATTTATAACCTGATTTAACCGGTTTTTGTTTTCTTAAAGGTATATATATATATATATATATATATATATATATATATATTGCACTTTATCAACTTCCATACTCAGTCAGCCATCTATAGATCAATTCTCTGGTCGATCAATAATCAATTTACTGTGCCATCAAGTAACCTTTCTCAACCACGATCATTGGAACCATTATGCAAATTGGTGGATATATATATTCTTTGCTGATGGTTCATTCTTATATATATATATATATATATATATATATAAGCATAGTGGATATATATAAGTATTGTGGATATATAAAGCATAGTATATATATATATATGTATATATACTATGTTTTATTGCTTTTGTGAAAAAAGAAAGATTTTCTGTTTTAAAGATGATACTATTAACTCACCCCTCTACTGAGGCAGGATATGACACAAGGTCAATTTTTAAGCGGAGTTTAACAGGTTTGAATTCAGAGTTTTTCCTTCTCCTAGACTAGTTGCCTAAACCAGGCTGAAGAACCTAGTCTGTCCTACTATTTACCCATAGCTGGAGGGAGAATAATTGGATTCATACCTTTCCCAAGGGTATTAGTGCTATGTGAAATGCAATCAGTCTCGTCCAGGATTTGAACTCGTGTCACCGAGTCCATTTCCTACGACGATAATGACTACACCACGGGCACCTCCTCTGTTTTAAAGATGATAGGTCGTGAAGGCTTTAAATAACCTCTAATGTCACTATACTTGCCTACGAAAAAAAAAAAATAGCGCGTACATGACACTACCATAAAAAAAAACATTTGCATTAAGATGGATTTCACCAATAATTTATCGGCCAATGGAACCTACTTGTGGTGTAACTTGTGTTGATAAAATACCATTTCGACCTACCGACACACCAGTCGTCATCAGGTATAAGATTATGCAAGTATTGTAATGTAGTAAAATCATTTCGCACACACGTTTTAGAAAAATAACTCGCAGTGCTTTTTTATAGTAAAATTTTCCCAGTGAATTTTATACTAAAATCATTTGCAATGTATTTTTATAGTAAAAATCCTTTTTAATGCATTTTCACGATAAAATCTTTTCAAATCAATTAATACAAAATCATTTCAGTTCATTTAACCATTTAATTTCGTTTTTAACATCAAAATAATTTTGATGTATTTTTATAGTAAAATAATTTCCAATACATTTCCCTGGTAAAATTATTTACTCTCCATTTTTATAGTAAAATCCTATTTAATTCGTTTTCATAGTAAAATTATTTGCTGTTTATTTTTATAGTAAGATATTTTTTTTTTAATTTTCTTCCCCAGTTGGCTTGGGTTGTAGAATACACCGACAGGATCTCTATAGAAGAGTAAAACTCCCCTAACGATTTTCCTGGATATGACACTAAACAATCGGATGAGGAGTCTCCAGTAATGCTGGAGCTTTGGGGAATGTGGAGTTCTCCTTCATTACCATCGCACACGGGTCTACTCTAACCCGGAGTGGTGGCACCAGATAGAGTCCTATCTATGGGTTAAAAACAACTGTTTGAAATTTAAACTGCCTACTAATACTAAACACAATTGTTTGGAATAGAACTGTTTTTACATTCAACTGTTAACAAATGATCGATGTTTAATTGTTGACATGCTAAATTGAATTGTTTGAAACAGAACTGTTTGATCGTTTAACTGTGTAAACAAAAAATGGATTTAAACAAATAAATGTGCTTAAACAAAAAACTGCGTACTAAAGCTAAACTAAAATTAAGTGAAGTCATTTAACAGCGGGCAAAAAATAAGATCAGATTTCTTAAAGGATGTTATATGCAAAATCTGTTTATAAATAATATACATTATATATATATATATATATGTGTGTGTGTGTGTGTGTGTATACGAGGATCATTAAATAAGTTTCCAGATTTTTTCGTAAATGCACTTTTATTGATAGTACACACATGAAACTATAGTCCCTTTCGAAGTAATCTCCTCCGGATGCAATGCACTTCTGCATCGTTCCAACAACTTCTACAAGGCCCCATGGAAGTCCTCTAGTGTGAGCGTGTCAATGACCTTCGTCACAGCCTCTTTCATCACCTCAATTCTCTCATAACGACAGCTTCTGAGCTTAGGGAATAAGCAAAAGTTACAGGGAGAAAAGGTCTGGACTATAGGGACGGTGAGGAACAGACTTGAAGCCCATCTTGCTCAAATAGTCTGTGACAAGGATGGAGTTGTGGATTGGTGTATTGTCCTGGTGGCAATCCCACTGACCCCATTTTAAGAGTGCTGGCCTCTTCCGACAGAATCTCTTCCTGAACTCTCTTAAAACCTCAACATAATAGCCTTAACCCTTTGGCCAATCAACTGTGGTGTATTGATTTCCTTACTCCTCCCATACCTCTCATCAGCCCTCAGACTCCTTGAATCTCTTATGCCACTCAAATACTGATGCTCGATTCATGCAAGATGCTCCAAAAGTAGTCTGAAGCATTCCATACGTTTCTGTGGCATTTTTTCCAAGTTTAAAACAGAATTTTATTCTAAAGTGTCCTCACGTCCGGATTGCATTTTTGAAATTTATCAGCTGTGACAATCAGGCTTTAGTATGGTGTATTCCAATTGCTTCTGTAGCTGTTCATTTGAACCTGAAATTATAAGAATTGGTCAGTCATCTCATAAGATGTATAGCAATAAGATACTGAATTTTCATGAGTCTACGACAATTTTAAATGCGTGTACAAAAAAGTGTGGAAGCTTATTGAATTCACCACACACACACACGCGCGCGCGCGCGCGCATATATATATATACATACTATGCAATATATCATCAACACATGATAACCAATACAAGTCATTATTGTAATCTAACTCAAATCACATCCCAGAATTAAATAACAATATTGTACAATATTCCATAGTATATTGCAATATAACGTAACCCTCCACCATATCTATTGTGATTCTAGTCTACCATACTACACTCGCCTATTAACGCTTACAAATCATAACTTTATTTTCTTCGAAATGCAATGATGATGCTTTGTTCCTTAGTTAAAATGACCTACACACATATGCAGAAAAGTACATAAAGAAACAAATAAAGAATTTTTCTTCTCGGGCGTCCTACACCAAACCCTGAAACATAACGGCGTTCATCTATCCGGAAGAAAACCTCAAGTTTATCACGCTCCGTATAAATCTTCACACACACACATATACTAAACACTTCTTATACGTCCACCCACAATAATATGCAACTATAACCCCCCACACACAAACACACTCACACACCCACAAGCACCCCTAAAGTTTGGTACACTATTCTAACGATTTTAGACTATATTTTTTTTATTTTTTCGATTTATTCATTTCCCTTCGTTATCTGCCTGATGATTGTTGTTTGTAAAACTTCATGAAACCAAAGATCGCACACAAGCTTCCATGGCATTAAATATATGAAATGTAATATATATTTATTTATTATTATTATATAATAGCTCTATCACAGATATTGAGCACACTCCAAGTTATATCGCACTTGGTTTGCCACAAACCCACAAAGCGAATAAGTGACAACGAACACTGTTACAATATACACACACACACACATACATATATATATATATATATATATATATATATATATATAGTGTTTGGCATTAAGGGACCTACAACTACAATGGTTGATTTGACATAAAACCAAATCAACCAAACCAAACCAAACCAAACTACATTTTCATTGTAAAATCATTTGAAGTGCATTTCTATAGTAAAATCATATCTAATAGATTTCCATTCAAAATATTCTTAGCAACATCATTTCCACTGAATTTCATAGCGAAATTATTCACAATGCTTTTTAATAATAATATTCCTGCTATTTTTAATAAGAAAATCCGCTCCAATGAATTTTTAAGTACAATCAATTCTAAAGCATTCTTATAGAATTAATTTCAAGTATTTTTGTTATAAAATAATACAAAATGCTTCTTTTTAATCAGGAAATCATTTCCGATGAATTTCTATAGTAAAATTATTTCCAATGAATTTTTATAAAGAAATTATTTCCAATGAATTTTATCGTAAAATTAGTAACAACAGATTTTACAAGGATTTTGCTCAGTAAAATCGATCCCAACACTTTTTTAAAGAGTATTTTAAATCATGTTGCACCAGATTACTTCAAAGTAGAAATAAAAGTGTAATTAGATATTTCAAATTATTTTTGGAATATAACAAAAAATTCCAGAAGAAGGGTATTCTCAGCGATCAAGAATTAAGGACAACGAAATATTCTAAATACAATTGTTGTTTTAGAAAATTTTATTATAGAAATTTATTGTAAATATTTTTTATTATTCAACTGCATGGCTGACCAAGTCCGCTGGGGCTACAGGATACACTGGCTGCTTTTCTGCAGAGGTGTAAGACCCCACCCCAACGAGTGTCTTGGATTTGACTCTAAGCAATCTGAAGGTGAGGTTCAAGTAATGCTGTAGCTTTGGGGAATGTGAAGTATCCCTTTATTGCCATCGCTCCCAGGTCCACTTTGGACTGGATTGATAGCACATGATAGGTTCCTCTCTATAATCCTAATAGAACTAGACTGTGTACTGATTCTTAACAGAATTATTTGAAAAAGAACTGTTTATATGTATAAAAATGGATTTGGCATTAAATAACCTACAATGGTTGATATGCCATAAAACCAAGCTAAAACCAAAACAACTGCGTTGCAAATATGTTTCTATATAAATTTTTTTAAAAGATATTTTACTACTGAAATTATTTTTATAAAGAATTATTTCTATGAACATTGAAATGAATTGTAAATGATTTTACATAGAAAATAATTTTATTAAAGAAACTCTATTTTGGTTGGTGTTTTATGGCATATCAACATTTCCGGGTTATTTAATGCCAAATCCAGTTTATATATATGATTTGTAAGTGAATAATTTTTCGTTTATTTTTAAAAGTTTTTTGGGCTCATTTGTTTTCACACTGTTAAATTGTTTCAATTTTTGCTATTTAACTTTTATAATTCTATTTATAAAATATTCTAATCGAATAAAAATAATTTGCACTCTTCTATATTGTTTTGAATAACAAATAACCATAATCCTTAGTAAATGATTGAACAGTTCTATTTAATCCATAGATGGAAGACTAACCGGTATTACAATTACATGTCAGAGTGGACCTGGGAGTAATGGCCAAATTCCAGAACTGGAGTCTGATGATCAGATGCTGTTTAGTAGCATATCCAGAACACTCGTTAAGGACGGGGTTCTTTCTTATTTACTGATGAGTACTCGGCGCATTCTACAGTCCCAGTTTACAGGGCAGTAACTATATTCTAAATGACTTTTTTTTAATAGAAATGTATTTCCAATGATTTTACAGTTGAATGAAAAATTATATATTCCTATGAGTCTCTGTGTGTGCGTGTTTATGCGTCTGTGTGCGCAGATGTGTGAATATGTGTTCGTTAGAAAATATTCTGAACATGAATTTCAAATGATTTTAGAGAAAGGATATAGTGTATGCATGTATACCACCCTTACGCCACAGACAAGATGTCTGGCATAAGGTCACTTTTACAGCTTGTCTGAATTCTGAGTTGTTCTTCAAAACTGATTGTTTTTATCAAAGTTAAAAAGCCCAATCTTCTTTACTCTGCGATGAAATAAAGAGGGATTTCTTCCAAGCTCGGCTGTGTAAATACTACTGTATGGATGCACCATATGGACTCACACAAAACCCAAAGAGAAAAGGCTAGATGGGAACTAAGAGCAATCTTTAACAAAACTTGGATCCAATACCCCATGAAAGAACAGCTATACGACCTCTTACCTCCCATCTCAAAAACCATCCAAGTAAAACGAACAAGACAAGCGGGACATAGCTGGAGAAGCAAGGGCGAGATCAAAAATGATGTTCTATGGACCCTTGAACATGGAGTGTCCTCGTGGTGTAATGGTTAAAGCGATGCACTGCGGAATCGAAGTACGCGAGTTCGTACTCCAGTCGCGCTATTACGTTCACTTTCGGGCAAATACCCTTGGGAAAGGTATGAACCCCCTTATTCTCCCTCCAGCTATGGGTAAATAGTAGGACGGACTAGGTTCTTCAGCCTTGGTGAGGCAACTAGTCTAGGAGAAGGAAAACTCTGAATTCAAACCTGTTAAACTCCGCTTAAAAATTGACCTTGTGTCATATCCTGCCCGAGCGGAGGGGTTGGTAAATAGTACCCTTGAACATGGACGTGTCAGTGTCGGCTTAAGATCTTAATAACATCAGTGTCGGCAGTGTCGGCAATAACATCAGTGTCGGCAAGATCTTAATAACATCAGCTCTAGATGTAGTTAGGAAGACCTGCCAGGAGTAATGAACGAGAGAGATGGATGGAGACAAAGGGTCAGGATAATATGAGCGGTCATCGCGACTTGCTAATGATAAATTATTCATATCTGATTGAAAAAGTGAATATTTTCCCATGAGCAATAGTATGATGTAAAATGCATCGTAAACTGGATTGTAATCCAAAATACGTGGTGCATTCAATAAGTTCCTCGGATGTAGAGGAAACGTTAGTAGACTAGATAAACGGAATTACAAGAAAAAAAGAGATTTGAAAAGAGGAAACGTGAATAACATTATTCAGAAACTAATCACAACTTTGATTTTAAAGATTCAAAGAGGCTACGTTACATGATAAAATACCAGAAAATCTTTGAATCAAGAACCATTTCAAACAACAATAGAATTAAACAGATACCAGGATTTTTTAAAACTTGTCTCCTTCTTTGGTCAGATTGGAGCAGAAAAGTTACAAAATTCCCAATTCAAAATGATTCGGTTTTATTATATATATATATATATATATATATTTAGAAAGCTAGAGAGAAAACAGTCAAAAAGAAGGTTGACACTGATGAAAACAGATATATATGATGTGGAATGTCTATAATAGTCCGGTCTTTATTTATGATATCAACAAAATAATATAAAGATTAGCGAGGATAAATAGATAGATAGATAAAAAAAATTTTCAAATTATATTTTATCAATTTCGAATAGATATGGAACGTTAATTACATAGGAGAAAAAGCTAGACGGCAATTACACGAGAATGCTGCGAGCAATATTGAACAAGACCTGCGGCAACACCCCACAAAGCACCAACTATTCGGCCACCTACCTCCCATCACGAAAACTATCCAAGTTAGACGAACCAGACATGCAGGACACTGCTGGAGAAGCAAAGGCGAGCTCATAAATGATTTACTCCTATGGACCCCCGCATAAGGCCAAGCAAAAGCAGGACGACCAGATCGAACATACATACAGCAGCTATGTGAGGATACGGGATGTAGCCCTGAAGACCTGCTAGAGGCGATGAACGATAGGGAGAAGTGGCGAGAGAGGGTTAGGGATATCCGTGCAAGCGGCACGACATGATGATGATGATGATGATGATGATGAATTACATTGGATAGATTTGACAAAGAACGCTACCAAGAGAAAAAGAATGTTTTAAAACTTTCTCATCTTTTATCGTTTCATTTAATAATTCATACGCCCTGATGGTGATCAAAAGACCGAAACGTTTAACGTTGATAAATATTTTTACGAATAGAATGATCCTCTGAACACTGTGTTTTTCCTCTCTACGTATTTTCATTCTGCTGGATTTATTTCCAGTTTTTTTTCCACAGATTCAATCTATCTTAAAGTGCACATTTAATGTCTGTTATATATATATATATATATATATATATATATATATATATATATATATATATATATATATATTTGTCTTTCTCTCTTTCTCCCTCTCTCTCTCTCTCTATATATATATATATATATATTAGTGTGAAAACATATTTATCACAGAGGCTATAATAAATATATATGTACATAATCAGATTATCAAACTCTTTACATACATATGTATATATTGTAACGTTTTAATCTATTTTAGACATATTATAATCTGTTCTAATCTATCTCACAATTTATCTATCTTCGTCTATACATATCTATCTCCTTTTTTTTTTCATCTATATATCTATGTATATGCCTGTCTGTTCATATCTATATACACACTCACTTCATGGAGTTGCAGCGGTTAGCATGTGACACAACATTTAAAGAAACTCAAGCTGGTTTGAATTTCAAGCTTTCCTTTGCCTAGACAGGTTGCCTGACTAAAGGTAAATACCCCATCTGCCTTTTCTCTTACTTCTATTCTAATAAATATGCTTCAATACACAAAGACACACACATACACATATATATATATACGAGGTGCATACGATAAGTTTCCAGACTTTTTTCGTATAGGCACTTTTATTAATAGAACACTTATGAAACTCTAGTCCCCATCGAAGTAATCTCCTCCGGCTGCAATGCCCTTGTTGTACAGTTCCAACAACTTCTGGATGGTCCGATGGAAGTCCTCTTGTGTGAGCGTATCAATGACCTTCGTCACAGCTTCTTTCATCTCCTCAATTCTCTCATAACGACAGCCTCTGAGCTTAGAGAATAACTAAAAGTCACAAGGAGAAGGTCTGGACTATAGGGAGGGTGACGAACTGTCTTGATGCCCATCTTGGTCAAATAGTCTGTGACAAGGGTAGAGTTGGGGTCTGGTGCATTGTCCTGGTGGAAATGGCACTGACCCGATTTGAAGAGTGCTGGCCTCTTCCGACGGAATCTCTTCCTGAACTTCCTCAGAGTCTCAACATAGTAACCCTAACCCTGTATTTGTCGCTGCCTCCCACCAGACATGACTTGACACAAGGTCAAAAGCCCGAAGGTCGGGAACGAGCCGAGACTCGAACCCTGCTTGTCTGTGCTGCTCATCGGCTCACTTAGTGCAATGTGAGCCTGATGAGGGAAACAGTTTCACGAACCCAAATGTGGGTCCGGGCACGTATGCCAGTTAACGGCTTAAACTAGACGCTTGGTCTAGTGCCGTGCATGGGGGACAAAGGAGACAAAATGCAGCTCGCTCACCCGAAGGTAGCCTAGTCGAAACTAGGTGCCTAATTAGAGGCCCCAAGTCTGCCATTGTTCCTTTTCCAGGGCCACGCTCCGGACCGAAGTCCAGAACAGGCCCCGGGGTAACCCTAACCCTTTGGCCAATCAACTCTGGTGTTCTGACACCCTTACTTCTCCCACACCTCTCATCATCCTTGACAGACTCTCTGACTTCCTTGAATCTCTTATGCAACTTAAAAACTGATGCTTGATTCATGCAAGATGCTCCAAAAACAGTCTGAAGAATTCCATACGTTTCTGTGGCAGTTTTTCCAAGTTTAAAACAGAATTTTATTGCATATCGTTCTTCTAAAGTGTCAGATTGCATTTTTGTAATTGATCAGCTGTGACAATCAGGCATTAGTAGGGTGCATTCCAGCTGTAGCTGTTCATTTGAACCTGAAATCATAAAAATTGGTCAGTAATCTCATAAGATGTATAGCAATAATATACTGGATTTTCAAGAGTCTACGTCTATTTTAAATGCCTCTACGAAAAAATCTCTGTAAACATATTGTATGTACCTTTTATATGCTTACTATTTTGAAATCCTAAATCAAACTTCGTCAAACATTAGCAATTAAGCACTCCTTTTTAAAACGGAGAAAAAATTTAAATCAATGATAATAAGAAATCTTAAAAATTCAGTAGAGAAAATTTTACCTTTAAAAAACAGAAAATTACCGGAAACATTAATTCTTTTAATCGATTTCATTTTGATTAAATTTATGAAATGAATCCAAATATTTTTTATAGTTTCAACCGTTGTTTCATTTACATTACAATATATACCTTTTTATTAAATGTTTTTCCTATGATATCAGCTTTTCTTTACATTCACATATATATATATATATATATATATATATATATATATATGTGTGTGTGTGTGAGAGAGAGAGAGAGAGAGAGAGAGAGAGAGCGTAATTGGGCAGCATTTCTTCGTTAAGCCATATTTAGTTAAATAGTATAGAGGTTTTCCGTCTACATATTTCTATGTTGATCCATTCAAGTTGCTGTGTGGATGTTAAGATATCCGGCTGGAATTGCCCGATAAATTCCTCATAGTTCATTTTTCCCAACTACTTTTGGACCCATCATAGGCCAAAAAAAAAAGAAAGAAAAAAGCGCTACATTACACCAGTATAAATAAAACACTTAACGATTCACTCTAATAAAGTCATATAGTACTTGTAAAGGTTGT
Source organism: Sepioteuthis lessoniana (assembly GCA_963585895.1). Taxonomy (NCBI): domain Eukaryota; kingdom Metazoa; phylum Mollusca; class Cephalopoda; order Myopsida; family Loliginidae; genus Sepioteuthis; species Sepioteuthis lessoniana. Next base: position 16,792 of record CAUZXS010005169.1, on the reverse strand, counting down.
ATTGCTTTTGCAATATACACAAGATGGTCAGTGATGGGTCCAAAAGTACTTGGGAACAGATTAACTGTGGAAAATTTATCAGCTAATTCCGGCCGGATATTATAACATCCATACGGCGACTTGAATGGATCAAAATAAAAATATGTAGATAAAAGACGTCTTTAGTATTTAACCAAAATATATCTTTATATGTATATATATATATATATATATATATATCCCTATTGCAGCAATTACTATTCTACCTACTGATACTTAGCATATTCCTTAAGCCTTTACATTGCCATAAGTGATTTTGTGCCAATTCATCCATGTGAATTATCCGAGTATTCAACAAAAGCAATCGAAAACTCATTGAGCAAATTCATTGACGACTGAGATAATTCATATTCTTTTTACTGATGAATGAAACCAGACCAGCAACTAGAAAGTTCAACCCTTTCCGGCTTTTATGAATTTAAACGCTCCGTGAGTAGATTTAAATCGTCTCTCCGATTAAGATACATTTCCTGAAGCTTTATTCTTCAAAATATTGTTTAAACACTTGATTTCTTTGTCTACAGCAAAATAAGAAGAAGCTCGTGTAAATGGAAGTTTAAATACGGCTAACCAAACTAATTATATTACTTTTCGAATAGAGCAAAATTTAGTATCTAATACATTGCAATTACGTAAATTGAAGGAAAAATCGAGAACTTATATAGTTGAGCGATGGTTTAACATATTGGAAATGGATACAGAGGACAGAGCTCAAAGCCTAGACGAAGCTGTTTTCATTTTACGAGGATCATTAAATAAGTTTCCATACTTTTTTTTTCGTATGGGTACTTTTATTGATAGTACACACATGAAACTCTAGTTCCCTCCGGCTGCAATGCACATGTTGTATCGTTCCAACAACTTCCAGAAGGCCCTATGGAAGTCCTCTTGTGTGAGCGTGTCAATGACCTTCGTCACAGCCTCTTTCATCTCCTCAATTCTCTCATAACGACAGCCTGTGAACTTCCAAAAGTCACAGGAAGCAACGCCTGGACTATAGGGAGGGTGAGGAAATGTCTTGAAGCCATCTTGGTCAAATAGTCTGTGACAAGAGTAGAGTTGTGGACTGGTGCATTGTGCCGGTGGAAATGCCACTGACCCGATTTGAAGAGTGTTGGCCTCTTCCCTAGGAATCTCTTGTTGAACTCCCTTAAAACCTCAACATAGTAACCCTAACCCTAACCCTTTGGCCAATCAACTCTGGTGTTCTGACTTCCTTACTCCTGCCACACCTCTCATCATCCCTCAAAGACTCCCTGCCTTCCTTGAATCTCTTATGGCACTCAAAAACTGATTCATGCAAGATGGTCGAAAAGCAGTCTGAAGCATTCCATACGTTTCTGTGAAATCTTTTTCAAGCTTAAAACAGAATTTTATTGCATATCGTTTTTCTAATGTGTCAGATTGCATTTTTGAAACTGACCAGCTGTGACACTCTGGCTTTAGTAAGGTGTATTCCAATTGCTGCTGTAGCTGTTCATTTGAAGGTGGAATCATAAAAATTGGTCAGTCATCTCATAAGATGTATAGCAATAACATACTGAATGTTCAAGTGTCTACGGCAATTTTAAATGCGTTTACAAAAAGTCTAAACCTTACTCAAGGCACCACGTACATAGCGCTAGTACCAATGGGAAAGGTATGAATACAATTATTCTCACTCAACCCTTCGGTAAATAATGGAGATGACTAGGTTCTTTCAACCTGGTGTGTCAACCGGTCTAGGAAAAACTCCGCAAAAATTGATCTTGGCTCGCATCCAATTTGTTGGTAAACACACGCACAGAGATATATTCTAGGTGAGTATCCGTGGCGTAATTGATAAAGTGGACTGGAGCCGTAAAGCAAGCAAGTTCGAACTCATGTCACCCAGTTGCGTTTACTTTCTGATAAATACTCTTGGGAAAGGCATGAACCCTTTATTTCCCCAGCTATAGTTTGAATAGTATCACTGCTGCTCTTCTACAAGCATGACATTGGCATTAAATAACCCATGCCATTAAAAAAAGTAACCGAAATACACACACACACACACACATATATATATATATATATATATATATATATATATATATATATATATATATATATATATTCCTAGGTACGTGAATTTAAGCAGCGTCGAATCAACCGAAAAGGACATCGAAACGAGGTTAACGAAAGCATGGACAGCTATCAATAGGCTATCGACTATATGGAAATCAGACCTAACCGATAAAATGAAACGCAGTTTCTTCCAGGCAGCGGTCACATCGATACTGCTATATGGATGCACTACATGGACGCTAACAAAACGGCTGGAGAAGAAACTAGATGGCAATTACACAAGAATGCTGCGTGCAATCCTGAACAAGTCCTGGCAGCAACACCCCACAAGACACCAACTGTACGGCCACCTGCCCCCTATCACGAAAACTATTCAAGTTAGACGAACCAGACATGCAGGACATTGCTGGAGAAGCAGAGATGAACTCATAAGAGATGTACTCTTATGGATCCCCACACATGGCCGCGCAAAAGCAGGACGTCCAGCACGAACGTATATTCAGCAGCTATGTGAGGATACAGGTTGTTGTCCTGAAGACCTACCTAGGGCGATGAACGATAGGGAGGAGTGGCGAGAGAGGGTCAGGGATATCCGTGCTGTCAGCACGATATGATGATGATGATATATATATATACACAGGGGCTGGAAAAAATCAGGGAAACACCTGGAAATTTCAAACAAATCTATTCTAGCATGGTTTTCTGAGGGCAGCTATCGCTCGAAGTCCGGCTTTATGCAGCTCCCTTCTACTTTTTTAATAAACTGGATTCTCGAGATGGTAATCCTCCCACACTGCTCATCATCCCTCACAGACTCTCTGCCTTCCTTGAGTCTCTTTTGCCACTAAAAAACTGATGCTCGATTCATGCAATATGCTCCAAAAGCATTCTGAAGCATTCCATACGTTTCTGTGGCATTTTTTCCAAGTTTAAAGCAGAATTTTATTATACTTCTAAAGTGTCAGATTGCATTTTTTAAATTCAGCAGCTTAATTGCTTTGGGGGATATGGAGTACCTCTTCGTGGCTATGAGGGATATGGAGTACCCCTTAATTGCTTTGGGGGATTTGGAGTACCTCTTCGTAGCTTTGAGGGATATGGGGTAGCCCTTCATTGCCATTATTCTAAAGTCATCACTGATTGGTCTATTAAGGCCCCATCCATATTTCAAATTGTTTTCAGACATTTATTAAGGATTATTATGACAACTAATTTTTTGAAACCATAGAGCTATATGCAAATTAGTTGTATTAATTAGGAATACTTGTCAAATAGAATTAATCATGTTAAATATATTTGGAGCCGTTTAACCAGGTACAAATAAATGAGGTCTATCTCACTACTCCTCGAAAAATAAAGTTATCTATTAGCTATTTATTTACAACTCATATATATGAAAAGGAAGGGTATAGCGATACCGTTAAACCTGTGGAGATTGGATCAAGAGGTTTCGTTGCAGGCACCCTGTACCAATTTCTGGGAGAAATTGGAATCAATCGGCGTAATAAAAGAATGAAACGCCTTTCAGAAATAACTGAAAACTGTTCAATGTGGATATGGAATAAAAGAAACGTCCCGTGGAACATTTCAAAATAAACACGTTATAGCATCACGAATGTGCAACAACATTCTAATTACGCGAGCAGATTTGAAAATTTACATTTCTCCGTTAGACGTTGATTTGATAGGATGCAATAATGGGGCCTCAGGTCAGTGATGGGGACCGATGTGCAAATAAAACCGTCGAGATAAAGGCCCCGAAACGGTGCACATTCTCTCCTGATGACCCCAAAACAAGCATGGAGTTAAACTGCTCGGTGGAAATAAGAATGGCTAAAGGAGCGTTTTCTATCCGCTCACTTTTTGGTGAGTTTCTGTTATTTGGTGAGTAACTTCCTTATATATATATATATATATATATATATATATATATATATAATGTTTAGGCCTTAAATACCCACAAAGATTGATGGGCTATTAAGCACCAGAAACAAACCGCTCTAACACTGAGGCGTAATACTTGTTGCGGCGGTCCCATCTAAGGTTACAATAGATTTGTTTAAAAATTACTTGTGCATAAAATAGAATAAAGAACTTCTCCAAAATGTAGATATGAATACGGTTCTGTTACCTTTAAGCATAAAACAATCCTAGAGGAGTTGATATGCCGTTAGAATCAATACATTAGGTATGTAGAAAAATTTTCCATTTTTTTTTTTATTACTGACTCAATACATGGTATAATTTTTTTTTTTTTATTTGCAAAACCATTTCTCAAAATCTTCTCCATCAGATCAATTATATCAATAAGACCTACAATACTTTCCCCCTTTCTATATTCATCCGCCTTAAACCGTCCATATATATATATATATATATATATATATATATATATATATATATATATATATATCATTGACGTAGTTAGAATTATTCATTCCCGCCACAGTTTCGGATTTATGATGTGCACTTAATTCTTGAATAACTGGTTTGTAAAAGATAAGCTCGTTCGATCTTTAATCCGTGTCACTGATAATCCATAGAAGACTGACATTTAGTTGACTCTAAGTCCACTATTCGGGTGCAAAAACAAAATGTTGGTGTGTTCATATATCCTAATCCACTAGTCTAAAGCCTTTCAAAGATTTGCACTTTTCTATATAATCATTATCTATCTTGTCACACACACACACACACATACATACATACATACATATATATATATATATATATATATGAGTAGCAAATTTTCTTGCAAGTTTTAACCGGGACATTGGCCCAGCGGTTAGAGTGTTCGCCAATGCCCGGGAGACCTGGGTTCAATCCCAGGTCGAGTCATACCAAAGACTTTAAAAATGGTACTTGATACCACCTTGCTTAACACTCAGCATTATAAGGTACGGTTCAAGGGTAAAGTGGGGCAATCCTGGGAATGGATTAGCGCCCTCCCCTACACCTATCGAAAAGGGAGCCTTCGGGTCACCCTCGGCTATGGTCGCTAACTTTTTTATTGAATGCAACAAACAAGGAACGTCTTAAAAATTTCTTATTCAATTTTTTTTGTTTCTTTCATTGGAACCTATGCAAGTTTTCAAAGGATGCGTGAACATTTCTTTTTCTGGGAGCAGAGCTTAGAATTCGCTGATTATCTTCGGCAGAGGGGTAAGACCACTCCAGAAAAGGATGTCCTAGATAGGAAACAAAATCTGATGGTAAGGCTCCACTTCTGGAGATTAGGGCAGTACTGATTCCCTTTTAATTGCTATTCTCTGAGTGATGGTACCTTTTAGAGCCTCATATTTCTGTTTGAAAATTATTCGTGTTGAATAGGAATATACGAAATTCTATAGCTACCTGCAAACAAATGGTTATAATTGTATTGAATTATTTGTATAAGAATACTTTAAACCATATAAGAAAGTGAAAATTATTTGTGTTGAAAATAGATACTAGAAGTTAGAATTGTTTACTGACGATTATTAATAGTGGTTACTTGAAACTACGTGATTGCTTTGAAGGTATTGGTGTTAGATAAGAATACTAGCAACCATATAACTGTGTGCTAACATTTAATTCTTATTCAATAGGAGTAGTTACTTAAACCAAATAATCAAACCATATAGTCATGTACAGGGTGGAACGATAAAATTGTCGTCCTAAAGAAAAACAACACTACAGCTTTATTTTAAAAAATTTATTGAAAAAATCAATTCAGGTAACTTGGTTATGTAGTAGAGCTGACATCTATTCAATGTAGCCGCCTTCAGCCTCAATCACCGTCTCGATACGAATCTGGAACTGGAGGATGCCTTTTCCATAAGCACCGAAGGGAGCTCGGCGAATACTCGGCGGATGGCGGCGATCAGGCTGGCTTTGGTGTTGTGGGAGGTCATGTTGGTGATGTTCTCGAAGTAGTCCAGAGGGTTCAGATCGAGGAAGGAGGGGGCAGTGAGAGAAGGGTACAAAGTCGTAGCACTCCTTCTGAAGCCAAGCCTAGGTCTCTTTGGACTTGTGGACCGGCACCGAGTCCTGCTGCTACACGCAGGGTCTGCCACCGGCCACCTGATTGCACCAGGGGATCACCACACTATTCAGCACATCCTGGTACACTTTGGTGTTGACTTTCAAGCCGACTTCGAAGATGTGAGGTGGCATGATGTGGCCCTCACTTGAAACCACACCGAAGACCATAACCGTAGCCGGAAACTTTGTTTTCATCACCCTGGGCACGTCCGTGTTATTCGTGGCAATCTAGTGATGGTTCTGGCAATGTTCCTGTTGTCATAACTTGGGTCGGTAGAGAGAGCATGAGTTGTACAGCGGCGCATCTCAGATCTCGTTTGTTGAACGTTGTGTCACTTTCAGACATGATAAAAGGCTCCTATCGCTCGTAGGATTTATACACAACAGGCTAACTAGTAAATGGTCTGCAACAAAAAAAGAAAACCGGTTTTCATTATATGGAAATGGAATCATATCGTCTTTTCTAGGGCGACAATTTAATCGTTCCACCCTGTATAGACTATTCCAATTAGATTTGAATACTGGCAGCAATACATTTGTGAGCTAGCCAAGTCGATGCACCAGCAGAAGAATATCCAAATACATCTCTGCAGACGGGGAAAAGCCTCAACAACGAGTGTCTTTGGTGTAACCCTAAATTATGTAATGGTGAGGCTGCAGTTCTAGAGCCTCGGGGAAGATAGAGTAACCCTTTATTGTCGTTGCTTCCTAGTCCACTTTGAAACGAAGCAGTAGTACCTGGTAGGGTCCTATTTATGGGTCAAATAGATCTGTTTATCCATTTAACTATGCGCGGTTCTTAAAGCAATTTAACTGTGAGCAATACGAAATAAATTTATTTGTGTGAGATAGAAATGCTTGAACTCGCTTAATGATGAGCAATACATAGCAATACTAGGAACCGTTTGATTGCATTCAAACGAATTGTAATGATGAGAATTATAATTTTCAAATAGCGATACTTGAAACCATTTAGAGGTATTTAAACAACGAGAGTAAAGAGTAATCAAAACCACTTCACTGTAGACAAACAACTGATAGTTATTAAATAGAATTACTAGTGTTTGAGGAAAATTCTTGGAACTATTTAACTTCGTGTAAACAAATGAGCACTGGCTTGTTTAAAAAATTTTCTACGAACTATTCTTTTATAAAACAAATAACCCATACAGAGTTGAAATGCCGTTAAATAAATAATTCAAAACAAGTCAGTTTAATGGTAAAACGAAACATTTTAAATGATCAAACCGTTCTATTCCATTCAATTCAATATAGCTTAAGTCAGCAAAGTTAAATGGTTCCAAGTATTGCGATTTATCACTAACAATTCAACTAAAAACCAATCGTTTGTTTACACACAGTTAAATGGATAAACAGTCCTAATTCTATCAATACAATTTAACATAATTCTTGAGGACCAGTAGACCAGTGGTAGAGTTTTGTTTCTGAATTCTTTGGTCGCTGGTTTGATCTCCAATGGGGGATATCATGGTAAACACTGCTGATGAGACCTAATAAAGTTGACAAAATTCTTTTTTTTTTCAGTCAGTTTAAACGACAAACAGCTCTATTTGACCCATAGATAGGACTCTATCAGGTGCTATCACTCCGGGTCAGGGTGAACCTGTGAAAATGACAATGAAGTGGTTCTACCAATTCCCCAAAACTCCAGAACTGGAGCCTCACCATTAGATGATTTAGAGTTATATCAAGGTCACTCGTTGTTGATGGGTCTTACCCCTCTGCAGCGATGCGGTCAGTGTATTCTACAGCCCCAGCCAACTGAACCACTTGATAAATTTATTTTCTGTTTTGTTGGTAACAAGCCGAGTTTAGTCAGAAATGCAGAGGTCGCATCAGCCATAAACATTGACTTTAGATAATCCATAAGGATTTGATATACCATAAAACAAAGACAACAAATCCAAGTAAATAACGTTTGGAATTTCGGCATCGAATAATCCATAATGTGTTGGTCTGCCGTTAAAAAAATAAACAAAACCAAATCAAACTAAACCAAACAACTGAAAAAAAATTGGGGTTTAGCTAACTCATAAGAATTTGCTGTGCCGTTAAATAAATAAACATAACCAAAAACTAAACCAAACAACTGAAAAAATTTGGGGGGTTTAGTTAACTCATAAGAATTTGCTGTGCCGTTAAATAAATAAACATAACCAAAAACTAAACCAAACAACTGAAAAAATGTAGGGTTTAGATAACTCATAAGAATTTGCCGTGCCGTTAAATAAATAAAGTAAGTAAACAAACCAAGTTTAAATAACCGGAGATTATAGTGGGTATGTCTGGAAAGATTAAAGATCATTTTTTTCCGGAATGTGCCAACGACATTTGTGCGACACCTTCTACATCTTTGCGTTTTATACGCTAGAAAATACGGTAACTTTCTTTTTCAACGCAGCTTATCTACCTCAGTGAAACATAATGAAATTGCTCTTTCTAAAAGCCTCCACGACATTAAACAGGGATTGTAAAACGCTCTTTCTACGTGTCCAAATCACCAGAGACTGACCTTTCCTTCTATCCAAGTGCAAAGGGGCTTTAACATTCGAATTCGGTGCCTGCAGAATGCGACCTCGAATGTTATTTTCCTTTTACTTAAGCAGATAGCAAAAGTTTAGAATAGGTCAGAATCTCCGAGGCACAAACTTCACTCTTTTGTTTTGTCGGATTCGAGCAACGAGCGACGGAGATTTCTTAATTGTGGCAAGAAATAAATGCCAGGAACCGACAAGAAAAATCCAAGAATTTTATATTAAGAGGTTTTATCTTTATCCTCTTTTTTGCTCTATTAACTTCCAACTAGATTTTACAAGTATATTAATGCAGTCGTTGAATACTATTGCCCAAGTTATTGTTGTTAACAAAGCTCATTAAATACACACACACACACACACATATATATATATATATATATATATATAGTTTTCTAAATTGCTGCTTCTGTGCAGCCACGACACTCCCATCTCAGAAACCAGCTAGGTAAAACGAGCAAGACATGCTAAGCACTGAAAAAAAAAACAGGAAAGAACTCATAAGTGAAGTTCCCTTGTGAGAACCCATAAATGAACCAGCAAAGACATTTCATCAGCACTGGACCTTGGATGCCAGCTAAAGAACCCGCCAAGGGCGATGGACGATAGGGATAGATGATAAAAAGGAATTAAGGGAATCAGCTGGACTATATATATATATATATATATATATATATATGTTTCTGTGTGTGTGTGCATTTTATATATATATATATATATATATCCACATTTACCAACCCCACTTCTCGGGCAGGATATGATACACAGTCAATTTTTAAGCGGAGTTTAACAGGTTTGAATTCAGAGTTTTCCTTCTCCTAGACTAGTTGCCTCACCAAGGCTGAAGAACCTAATCTACCCTACCATATAGCCAAAGCTGGAGGGAGAATAATTGGATTCATACCTTTAAGTCTACATTGTTTTATTTTCATCTGGTGTTAACGTTGATTTTGAGGTGCTGCTTTCTGTGATGTTTCGGTTTACATTATTTTAAGTTTCAGCTTGGTTATATATATATATATATATAACCAAGCTGAAAAAAAATCAGAATCAACGTTAACACAAGATGAAAATAAAACAATGTAGACTAAATTAAAAAAACGAACTCCCCAAAGACTCATCCTTGTGTTATATAGTCACATATGTAGATTCACATCTACATACATGCACATATATATGTAGAATAATTCACAGCGACACAACGATAAAGAGGCTAGAGGGAAAATGCAGGAAGGAAGACGCAAGAAGACTTCTTTAACAATATTTTTACCTCTCACTTTATTTGTAAGAGATCGAAAGGGTTGTTCAAGGTTTGCATGTGAGAGGGTAGCTGAGAGACCGAACATAACCATCATATTCTGACCCCACTGTTATGACCGTCACGTTGTGTCTTTCTTGTTCTCCTGATGTTGGGGTCCACTCCATCGGGGGTTTTCCGGGGACCCCCTCGGTCGGGTGTGGTTTTCCCTACCACATCTCGTCTCTAACTCTCTGGAATTCTACTGGCAACTTCTTTGGTACCCAACTCCACTCAATTATATAATAATTCAACGCCCACACGATCGCCCACTGGATCTTTGAAATCGAATGTTTAATCGTCATCAAGCGGAAATAACTGTCATGCAGTTCAGAGGTTACTCTCTTCCGGTACATCACTGTAGTGGCACAATGGGACCTTCACCTTGTCCCATATCATAAGCCTTAATCCGCCCACGCGATCTCTTTCGATTACTGGCCATTGGAATGTGTCACTTCCTTCCGGTGTATCACCTTTGAATAGCATTTTTGGGTCGGGGCGAGGGTCAAAATATAACACTTGAATATACCAAGATAAATTCCATAGCACCCCCTGTATTTTCCAGATCAGTGCCAGCTTGACTATGACACCTCCTTTTTTTTCCTCCATTCAGTGGCGGCTCGTCTATAAGTACTATGGAACTGCAGCACCCTCTATGTTCACCCAATCTGTGGGGGCTCGTCTATAGCCATCAACCCCTATTTCCTATTGATCAATGGCGGCCCGACTATAAGCACTATGGATCTGCATCAGCCCCCATTTCCAACAGAACATTAGCGGCTCGTCTAATATCAGTCTGGAACGGCATCAATACCTATTTGCTAATCAGTGACGGTTCGTCTAAAGGCACTATTGAACTTCAAAACCCCATATTTTACCCCTCTATATATTTCATCATCATCATCCTCATCATCACTATTCCGCTAGCACAGATATCCCTGACCCTCTCTCGCCACTTCTCCCTATCGATCATCGCCTCTGGTAGGTCTTCAGGGCTACATCCAGTATCATCACATGGCTGGTCGTCTTGCTTTTGCCGGCCATATGTGGGGGTCCATAAGAGTACATCACTTATGAGCTTGTCCCTGCTTCTCCAGCAGTGTCCTGCATGTCTGTTTCGTCTTGTGGGGTGTTGCCGCCAGGACTTGTTCAATATTGCTCGCAGCATTCTTGTGTAATTGCCGTCTAGCTTTTTCTCCAGCCGTTTAGTTAGCGTCCAAGTGGTGCATTTTTAGAATTCTTATCAGTAATCATTGAATTTAGTGTCAATGATCATCATCTTATTCTTAGAAAACAAAAAAAAAATACTGTGTATGCAACTGTCTACTCCAAAGTTCCCATGTAGAACCAGTCGAACATATTGTGTGCACTCGATCGTTCAAAATTGATTTCAGAAATTTAGATTGAATCCAAAGTAAAATTTCATTACTGTTATATATAATGATAATAAAAGATATTATCTTTTTTTTTTTTCATTCAGTAGAGGGCAATTAGAATATAAAGGTTTGTAAACATTTAATCATCTTATAAAAAGACAGTAAGAGTTGGGGTTTTGGTAAGGGAACTTCTTTCACTTTAATCTTGTTGGAATGCTTGGAATAAACTGAATTTGAAATCGTATCTCTCGAAGACTCATCAGAAGAATTAAGAATTAAATGACTTTAGTACACCGGTAGAGCCGCAAAATTTGTCTATTCACTAATGAAACAATGATTCATTGAAATATTCTTGTTTTATATTTAAAAAAATATAGCAGACCTCAAAATGTTAAATGGAGTGCATACCACAATAGAACCGACAAATGCATTTAGTGCTCTTATCCATGAGTGGTT